>CAJVPV010001367.1:0-16159 GCA_910591835.1 Acaulospora morrowiae
TTGTCATTTTTGGGATTACCATTGCATAGATTCATATGACCATGCAATTTCCCTTTCACACTAGATATGTCTAAGAAACCGGTGCACATATTATTGACTGAATCTCTAGGTGTTGCACCTTATAGGAATCTAATAGGACAATACATTAAGACCAGGGATTCTAGTTACCCCCACAAACAGAGCTGATGACGTCAATCGCTTACTCCTTAACAATATAGGTCTCTTGTGTAAGGTTAGGTAACAACATCTATAAGAAAATCCAATTCAACTCTATCCATTAGACACTTCTGCCATACTTGGACAGTGGATATACCAAATCCTTTTTGTGACTTGGAGGCCAACCTGCATAAAGTGGCTGCAGTGCCTTTATGTATTAAGGTAGCCAATTATGAATCAAAATCTGACAGTAATGCCACTACCGATCTCCCTTGCCATATATCAAGCCATATTTGGAAAGCAAGGGTGCTAATCCTACTCATGATTTGGAGGCCTATCTGTGAAAATATGGCTACAGCACCTTCATATGTTTAGGTAATCAAACTATCTCTAGGAAACTAGACGCTACTCAAGACATTTATATAGGTTTTGAATTTCATTTTACTATATGTCTTGAGGATACCCAGAACATAGATGGAGGGCCAATGAGCCTGGTATTTAACTCTACTTATAGCTTAGAAAGACGTATATCTTTTTTTGTAAATTGAAATTATTTTAAAATTATAATAAATAAATTAAAAAGATTGTCATCTTGCTCTTTAAAAAAAAAAAAAAAAAAAGAATATTTAATTTTTTAATTTTTTTTTAACTATATAAATATTGGTCAACAGTTTGATTAAAAAATTTTTATATTTATTATTTTTATCAATGTTTTTTGAATTAATTAAGTCTAACTATTCAAAAACTTAACCTTCAAAGTTATTCAATACAAGATCAAAAATATAATATTATTTCAATTAATCTCTATATGATATTAATTAAAAAAAAATCAAAACTACTTTACAAATTTAATATTAAAAATATTTCCAAAAAAAATAACAAAAACTTTATTTAAGATATAAAGTCATAAATAAGTCTAATTACTTTTTTCATTTATATCAAATCCTATTATCTTATTAAATAATAAAGAAGAATTTTATTTATTCTATAATATAGTCAATAATAATTTAAATATTTTTTTCTCAAAATTAAGAAATTCAAAAAATATTTAATATAAGAAGCCTAAACCCCAAGCCTAACAAAAATTACTAAAAGAATTTCACTTCAATATAAATAAAATAACAAAATCTTTTATAGCAAACTTAAAAGCCATATTAGAAAATCTTTTGGTTTTTTAAATACAAAAATAAATCTTTTAAATATATGATAAAAATAAACAAATAGAAAATAATTCTCAAATAATTCAAAAAACAATTAACAAATATTTTAAAAATATTATGCAAAAAAGAAACTTTGATCTTAACAAATTTTTTAATTGGCTGAAAGAATATTTTTCCAAACAAATCAATAACTTCTTTTATAATAAGATTTTGATATCTTTTAATTTAATATTATCAATAAGACTATTTACAACCTTTTCAAAAACAAAACTTTTAAAAATCCAAAATTAGTTATAACAAAATTAAACAGATAAATAATAAAATTACAAACTACTTAATTACAATTTTTTATCAAATTCTTTTATCTCTGTAATTCCTTTTTTTTTTTTTTTTTAGTAGGTAAACATCATTTCTTTATTTAATTTGTATAGTGGTATATATACAGTACATTGTGAAAGAAACAACATCTCTCATGTGTAACAAGACAATGAGTTAAATGCTAGCTTGCTTACAGTAACTGCTTAACTAGTATTGAAAATAAATTTTAAAACAATACACCTTGTCAAGTGGCTCCGAGCAGCTATAAATACCTACTCGATATTTTGTGAAAGGAAGTTAGAGTAATCAGTTATTAAGTTAGCGATACATTTGGAGAAGTTAAATTTGCTCTGAATATAAAAGTTTGCTATTGTGACTGGTAAGTCAGTGATGATTAAATCTTGGTGGGTAGATGAAGGGGAACTTTTGGATGTGTTAGGTTTGCTGGTATTTTGATTGTTTTTCTTTTCCATTGGAATATTGTGATGATTCTTGTTCCACTTGATGCCGGTGATAGAAGAGGTATTGGCTGTGCTGCATCGGGGTATCCAGATCAGCTTGTAGAGTTGCGTTAGGGATTCAGTTGATGCTTTGGACCAGTTGGAAAGATTGGATGTAGAAAAAATATTGTCTGTGATGCCGCAGGCTAACTCCACTAGTTGCCATGCGCGAGAGATCGTTTCATGATCATCTTCTGGGTGAAAGATGATATTAATATTGAAAATAATTTGCTTGATATTTTCCGCTGCAGATGGGCATTTAAAAACATGTTGTATATCCTTAGTACAGAGGTCACATCTTGGACAATATGGATCTGGGTATTGTTCGGAGTATAATTTGTGGAGGTTTTTCCTTGTGGAAAGTGTTCCTGAAAGTAATTTGACCCTGAAAGCAATCAGATCACTGTACTTGTTGGACTTGGTATATCTGATATCCTTGTTAGATTTGCTGATTATTTTGAGGTCATGTGAGTTATGGAAAGATTTGAATGTTTTTAAGATTGATATGCTTTCACAAATTATATAGGTCTTGGTGATACTTAATATCTTTTTGCACCATCTGACACTGCTGCCAAGTTGTTGATTATTAATTAGTGGGCTTTCTGGGAAGTGCAGTATAGGATTGATCCAATGGATAAGACTACTTGTTTTTGGATTGGACTTTGGTTTGGTATAAATAATTTGGATCGATTTGTCTTCAATTAGTTGATTGATTCTCACTATTATTGGTGCGAAATTGACTTTGGTCATTCTTCTTGGATAGCTGGAAGCATTTTGAAGTATTTTCCTGTTATTTCTGATTTCTATTGTGCTGTTTAGTGAACACCAATGAAGAATGTCAAATAAGACATGCAAGAGGTCATCTAACGGGTGGCCTGAATTGATTAACTCGATATTGGTGTCATTTGTAATGATTTTGCCTTGGTGAAGTTGAAGATGATAGTACTGATGAAATCCAATGCTTTGAAGTATTGAAATGGGAAGAGAGGTTGAGAAATTATCGACAGACAGGAGGATACTTTCGCCTCTTTGAGGCGTGTTATACAATTCATTAATTATATTGCTTAAATGATATTCGGTTGGTTTGTTAGGATTGGAGAGTACCCACAAAGAAGATGCAGATGTGCTTGTAAAGGATATCGTGTAGAAACCGGCGATGAGAGTTCCTAATGGATATCCACTACATCTGGATAGGTTATTGTTCGGATCTATTATGTAATGTCTCCCTTTGAGAACAGTTCTCTCACATATATTATGACATTTTTTATATGTTTTGACGAAACAATTAATATTGTGTATGTACCAGAAGGATGGTTTGGAATTGGGTATTGGACCATGGGAACCAAGGAGATTGGTTGGATTGCAGAAATCCTTGAACCAGCTTGATTCGGGTCCACAACGCACTATGCCTATATGTGAAATGAGCTGAAACCATGTAAGTTTTTCATTGCTGTTATACTTTAGGAGTTGGTTGACGAACTTGATGTTGAGGGCATTGGCTGTATTAATTGCTATGGTTTTTTTGTTGGATTGTAGATTGTTGAATAGCAATCCAATTAAGTTCTTAGCATTATTGTGGTGTGTCGCATATTAATTTTATTTTTATTTGATAATAAAAATATATGTTAATAATAAAAGAAGAAATTAAGAGTATTAAGAGATATTGAATCTAAAAGAATTATTTTAATATTGATATAATAATTTTCCAATTTTTTTTTTTGAACTTCAAAAGTTACTAATATTATTTTATAGCTTTTTTGATTATTCTTTTGGAAATAAACTAAAGTTAGCTATACTTTTAAAGAGTTTATAAACTTGAAAAGTTAGTAATATTAATTGGATAAGTGATATATATAATGTTGTTTTTGATATTTTTGTAAATGAAACTATAAAATATTTGTTTATATTGATAATGAGAACATCAAGAAAAACATGTAAAGATTTGGCGGCTTGATCCTTAAAGGATACAGAGAACCCTTCAAGATCTTTAGAAATTTTTTTTTATAAAAAAATTTTGATTTTCTTTTATAAACTTTTTTTTCAAATGCAAGGAATCAAAAGAAAGTTTTTTTTTGACAAAAACAATTATTTAACTTTTTAAAAAACAATTCTTTATTATTCACATATATAATATATTAAAAATACTGTAAATAAACAAAAAAATATCATTTTTTATTTATGATTTAATAAATACAGTAATCAATAAATCAAAATATTTTTTTTAATAAACGCATTCATAATTCATATTGCAATCTGATTAGAAGTAAAAAAAACAATTTTTTTTAATGATTTAAAATTATACTTCCATTATTAGCATTGATCAACAATTATAGCATCGAATTTTTTTTTTCGACTTTTGATGACACCAGAATCATGTGAAAGATTACTTTTATGCAAGATCGTTTCTTACGTGAGCTTCCGCATCAGCAATAAAATGCGAGACAAGGAAAATGCATTTGCACGGGAAAATGACAAAATTCGTTGTTTACGAGGGAAAATAGAGTATTCCCCGTAGGTATTGTTGAAGAGGTATTCATCGATAAGATGGTGTTTGTGACTTCCATTTTTAGATAATAATTCAATAACGTTACACTCAGACTCAGTATATAAAGAATTTTTTGTTCGTAATTGATCCATTTTCCCCGCCATCAGGTATAACTTGGTCACCGAAAAAAGAAGCAATCACAGAATAATGAGCGAAAGCATCTCAGGCACGAAGTTGGGAAGAGTAGACGATTTTTGTCTTCGAATTGGTGTAATGTATAATGGTTCTTATTTCGCAGTGTCACACCATGCATTATTATACTATGATTACGGCTAACCAAATGTGTAAATCACAGAGAGAGAATTATCCATGGATGATGTCGCTTGTCTGGATGTTTGGAGGCAACGTCGACATCGAATTAGTTCGATCGGAATTTGGAAAGTTGATCATCAAGTTCCCTCGCTTCAAATCCATCGTACACGGTGGAACATTCTGGTCTCGGCATATGTGGCAGGAAGTTGAGAATTTTGACGTGTGCGCTAATATCGAAACACGAAATCTATCATTTGGTACAATTGAAGAATTGAAAGACTGCGTATCCAAGTGTATATCGGAAAAGATGGATTTCGATAAACCGTTGTGGAGGGCATACGTTATCTACGGACTGGAAGGTGGAAAACGTTCGGCAATGGTCATCAAGGCTCACCATTGCATTGCCGATGGTCAAGGATGTATGCGCGCAATCATGAGTTTGACCTTGGAAGGTAGTGAACTGTTATCAGACATGATAAAGTTTTTTAAAGACAGGATGACACCACCACCTAAACCCAAACCCTCGGAATTACCGTTATTAAGACATCGCGCGATTAAGTCGCATGTAGACAGAATACCCGAATTTTTATTTGTCCCCTATGTTCTCTTATTGAATGCACTTTACATTCTGTGGTTACTCTTTAATGAAATTGGGGTAGGCATCGTAAATCAAGTTAAAATAGGGAAGATGTCTTTAATGAGAAAAAATCTGGTATACCGAGAGAGCGGGAAGTTAGAAAGGACGATGAGCTGGACGAAAGAGTTAAAGATAACCGATATTTCGATTCCGCGAAAAGCCTATGGAGTTTCACTTAATGATGTCATGGCAGGTATCAATGCACTTATTGTAAATCATTATCGAATCACGGTCTAACGGAGCTCTTGTCTTGTAGATGACAATTATTACTCGCGCCATACGTGCATACTTTTCTGAGATCAACCGTGTGTTGGATGATGAACTGATGATGTTCATCCCAATGTCTATGCGCGTTGCAACAGATTGGGAATGCAACAATGCGTCCACAGGTTTGCGATATTCTTTTCGTGTGAATTACAAGGGTTTGTTTCTTAGGCGTGGTTATTATTTTTGACCTTAGGTGAATGGAGCTTTATCTCAATGAAAGAGCAGACCATCAAAGAATCGATATTGCATGTTCACCGAGAGATGAAGAGATTGAAAAGTAGTTTAATCGCAAAACTCAGATATATCTTCCTTAGCAATTGGCCAATTCCTGGAATTTTTAACAAGAGACTAATGACAGCTATGGAAGAAGTTGGACACGGAGTGATCACAAACGTTCCTGTAAGTATTTTTTTGAACGTCATTCGAGCATTCTCTCTAGTCATGTATCAAATCTTATTGACTACCATGTGTGAAAGAGACGATTTATTATCATTCCGTGTTTTATAATATAAATGACAGGGGCCTATGCATTCTTTGACCTTTGCCGGACAAAAGATAGAACATTTCACAGTAACACCACCTCAAAACTGCCCTGGCGGTAAGTGAGGTGTTCACGTGGAAAATTCCATTTATATTTTTATTGTCTAAGATCTCTCCATGCTTTAAAAGGTTTCGCAATCGGTATTATAAGCTATGATGGTAAAATAACGTGTTCAGTTCACAATGACAAGATGCCCAACTATCCAAACATTTCAACGCGTGTAACTGAATTGATAAACGAAGAATTCGAAGCATTGTTGGAAGAATCTAGAACTGAATTGAAAAAACGGGAATTAACTTTGCACGAAAAGAAGGAACCGAATGTAATGCGGTTTAGTCATTTCGAAAATAACTATGGTTTTCTGGTTATTGTTTTTTTAGCTATTATAGTTTATAATGTATACTCGCTCTGCTAGTTTTAGAATTTGGTTGACGGTGGTCCAGGCAGGAAGGAGATCAAAAACCGGAGTCGATGGTATTTTAATCATGTACAGTAGTAGTACGGTAATACCTGTAACGTACATGTGTACAAATTTTCATGCACGATAACTAATTGCTAAACCGCTCTTCACGCCTACAATCGAATGCTTCCCGAGTAATAAAATTCTTTCACAACCTTTTGCGAATGTTATTAATTGCGTTGCATTAAGAATACCGCATGGTTTTAGTTTTCTTTGCCAAATGGTCTTTAAGTTTTTGCATGGAAATGCGTTCATAAGGACCGACGGTAACTTTATTTATGTAATTACCCGAACTACCGGTGGAACTTGATAATTCTCCGATGCCGCCAGTCATTTGAAACCGCATGGAATTGCATAGACTTGCATATTTATAAAAAACATACGGTTCAAGAATCATCATTGAGAACCTTAATCCAATCATCATAAGTCATTTGATAACAATAACGGATTTAAATTTTTTCCTTCCGAAAATGACCCACGGACTTGGAATCCGAACAAATCATGATTTCAATTTGACCGCGACCTCACGTTATGAACCTTTCTTGTACTATTGAATCTGGAGATGTCCTTTTCTGAAAAATAACCAACGTAAATAGCCATTAAAAAAGTCTTAATACATCCCTCATATCGCGTGGTGCAACGATTGTCTCAAGGCGCAAAATATATTAACGGATCAAGCATAACTTCTATTCTTATTCTGTTAAGAAATCTAGTTTTTATATGATGTATGAACCACACAATAAAAATGCACCATATACGGTTTATAATGTCTTTTGCCGTTTTGATGTACGTAAGGGATTAACAAATTGACAGCTTTGTGAAAATCAGGGACCGTATAACGAATGTTTAAAACAAACTGTATAGGCATTCTCTAACGTTAAAAGGCATTTACCTAATATTGATTATGAGATGTTGTGCTTCACGAGGTTATTTGCAATCAAATAAATACCTGAATACCACAAAATACTCGATTGGTGATGATTATTGCATCGTATGTTCTCCGCTCCGAAGATAAACTAGACCATTTATATCAATTTTATAGTGCACAATGTGTTTTTACTGAAAGGAAATGATTCATTGAATTTCAATTCCGTTAAATGAAAATTGAGAGAGTAAGCGAAGTTGATGTCATTTAATTTCATGTCCAGTACTGTATTGAGAAATAAAAAATGCATTTTGATAGACTCTATTTCGGACCAAATTCGTCAATCAATATATCGTATTCCATTTCACACATTTTTGTGATAAAGTGGAACCATCGACCAGCTCATGTAGACAGCTACCATTAGTTTTAAAAATAGACGACGGGTGTAACAAAACACCATTATCTTGTATTCTAATTTTTCCATCCATTAACTAATGCTAGGTGGTGGTACGTTAAAGTCAATTTAAGATTTATCGTTACCCACTAAACATTTTAATGACAACCAATATTCAGATAATCACGTTGTCTAATAACGGCATGACAGTGTTTACCTATCACAAATCTTATTTTTAATCCATACTCACTCCTGTTTTTAACTACGATCTTCCTTGCGATACACAATGAATATGCTCGAAAAGACTAGAACACGGATGTTTGATGTGCGGTCGAGTGATGACTTTTCTAAACTTATCTCGAAACAGTTAGTTAAGGTCAGTATCGGGATTTTCTTTAAAGAGGATTGTACGCTCAAGATTGTTGCATAAATGAATAGATGTGTTAAACGCTCGATGTGCTGATCCAACTATATTCGATGCACCACAGGATAAAAATAACCTAAATATTAGATAATTTATGTGGCGTTTAGTGTTGTTTTATTGAGTCACTACAATATTATGTTCAGGGCCTATATTTAGCATAGATCACATCCAAATCGGGGTAATGGAGTTTGACACACTTGTCTAATATTAGTTCGATTAAAAACATTTGGTTACCTGGTATTCGAGCGTGTGGATCCGACTTTAGTGTAAATAAAAAAAGCGAATGGTTTTATTGGATCTCGCTCATGCTTTAGAGAGAGTCGAGTGTGGTGATTGTCATCTCACCACTACTTTCACAATTTCTAAGGACGATGCGACTGGTTAAGAAATATTAAGAAAGACACGCGATTTGATTTTGCCTTCTTGATCACGAATTCCTGGAACATATCTGCAATATCAGAGACGATCATGCAGAATGACGTATTGTATATAAATTAATAAATTACTGAAAACATACGTCACACACGTCACCAAAAAAAAACACATAAATAGGGCATGTCAGCCCTGATTTCCTTCTCAGATAGCAAAATAGTTTTTTGAAAGTGTGAAGGCAAATATTCACTGAAAAATAAAATATACACAAAACTTTAAAATATCAAAGGAATTTCAATTCTTAGCTTATTTCATCAATTCTATCAACTATATACAAGATGATTTTTAAAATCGAGCAATCTAAATCTGCAACAAAAAATCGTAGAGTGAATTCCATCGGAGAAGCGAACATCAATGCAGAGAGAAGACGACGTGTTCTTCGTCTTCGTCGATCTTTGACATACCCTTATGATACCACCGCTTCTTTCGGTCAAACCAAATCTGCTGTCAACCGTCGTTGTGATCGATGCGCTATGAACAATGGTTACGTTAACATGCTAAGCGTCAGGATCAACCATATAGAGGAATTGGTTGAAAATCTGAGTAAAATCGTATCTTCCAAAAGTTACAACAAAAATACTTCTCATGAATCGGAGGCCGTGGACTTTTCTAAAATGAATGTCGATGAATTGATTTCCTTTTCCAATAAATTGAGTGCGAGTTTGTTTGGGAATAATTCCATCAAAAAGGAACCAGAGGATGAGGTTGCGTCCAAAGTAAATAATCGCATGGACATTAATGCCATCATTAACAATAGAGACAATTGAAAATTTGAAAAAATGATGATTTCACTTATGTATTACAGTAAGGACAAAAAACCTCAAGATTTTAGAAAATTCCTCATTTATAAGCGCAAATAATTCTCAATTCACGTACATATGCTTCTCCGAAAAAAAAAAAAAAGAACATTGTTAAATATCGAATGTTGGACACTAGAATTCAGAGAAAAAAAAATAATAATATGTAAGAACCAAAAAATTTTAATGTGCGACCAAAAAAAAGATTACTCTTCTCTATCAGATTGTATATATGAGGCCAAAAAAAAAAGGAAGAGAAGAAAAGAGTAGGGTAGTAGTAGTAGTACAAAAATCTAAAAAAATCATTTCATGATATAAGATACAATCATTCTATCAAAAAATTTGTACGTATAAACTTGCAGATTATGAATATAATATAGTCTTATTGGTTTATAAGTATCATTTAAATAAAGAAAAAGTATAGGATGATTAAACATAACTATTTAAGCGCTGTTCTCGGTATATCTAATTGCCTTCACGGATTGACAAAGTAACCAATAAAAACACCGTCAGATCTCAAATGTATTAATGAATGACATGATCAATGCGATGCCCTCATGCCGATAAAAAGGTTAAAAATGTAAACAAAGTAAATCGGCTGTCTGGTCGAACCAATATCCTAAATGTAGTATGTCATTGGATAATATTACTTTACGTACGATGAATTGCGACTTCTTTCTTTCAAAAAAATTTCCAGGATTTAACAATGAATTACATGTTGAATGACTGCATGCATTCTGAAATCTTTTTTATAATTATTCTTAAATTAGAATTCATTCTGTTAATGACCATTAAGAATAATTTGTTGCATTCATGACTTATTTGTTTGAATCCTGGATTAAGAAAAAAAAAG
This sequence comes from Acaulospora morrowiae, assembly GCA_910591835.1. NCBI lineage: Eukaryota > Fungi > Glomeromycota > Glomeromycetes > Diversisporales > Acaulosporaceae > Acaulospora > Acaulospora morrowiae. The sequence goes on from CAJVPV010001367.1 coordinate 10,602, forward strand.
GACCATACAATGCATTATAATCAATTATATGGATTCCGGATTATGCATGGTATGTAAACTGCAAAAACGAAAAACGACTTTTTTTTTTTTTTACACGTCCATTCTTTGTTGAAAAGTCGTTTTGTCAATGACTTTCGTTGTTCGTGTAACGGTCAGATTTAAGGGTGATCATTACTGTATTCGTTATTTTTTATTGTTGCGATCATTTCATCGGATGATTAAATATTCCATTAGGATTTTAATATAATTAATAATAAACTTTTTAAATCATTGTAAGAGAATTCACGATCGTACAGACTTTCGTATAAAAATCCATATACCGTAAGTAATTCAATTTGAAAAAAAAAAAAAAAAAATTTTCGAAAATTCGTTTATTCGTGATATATCGTAAATTGCATAAGCAATTATAATTAAAATACTGTAAATGAATAAAATTGGAAAAAAATATTTTTTACTCGCTATATTTTATGGACTATATACAGTATTTTCCGATTTAATTTAATTCTTTACAAAAGTTTTGAATAGATAAATAATAATTTGTATTTGTATTTGGTCTATTTCATTTCAATTAATCGAATACAAATGATCAAGTGTCACCTTAAACAATTGACGAGAGCTGGTAAACTCGAAAGAATGTTGTGTACGTATTATTTTAATCCTTTTACTTTTAACCGATAGTGATGGTGTTATCATAATTCCAAATAAATTTTTTCAATTGATTTTTTTTTTTTTATAATAAAAAAATCGGTTTTGGCAGATTTTATTATTATTTTTGTATTACTATTCAACTATACTGAATATTAAGGTAATGGAAATGGTTATATAACTTGAGATCAATTTTTGGCTCACGAGACAATTAAATTAAAAAGGTTGCTTAATAAAGAAAATTGGGATGAAGGAATAACAATCAAAGAGTGTGTTTTGTGAAGAAATGTTAATGGAAAAGATTATTGACCGAAAGAAAGACAAAATGATTATTCCATCAACATTTACAGTGTGCATGGATTTCGATCATTTCTGAATCCACCATTTGATCGATAATGTATCTTGGATTTTTACACAATGCTCAAGTGATATATCAGTAAATCATGAAATATCGTACATATTTAAAACACACTTTATTGCCAATAATAAAAAATTATAACCGCAGAAATAATCATTGCAAAAAATGTCTTAGCATAAATACGAAAATGATGTTAGAAGAATCGAACACGATACGTATTTTAATTAATAAATAACGCTAATTTTAAAAGCAACCGTGTATGTATAACGCGCAAAAAAAATCAACAATAGAAAATAGAAAAAGTTTAATCGTACAGTAATTCCAGGACTAAGTTCTCTATAATATTTAAGTAATATTTAATAAAGTAAAATCATACAATAAAGTCATTAATTGCAATTAAAAATTTAATTTTTAAAATACCTAAAAAGTTACAATATTTCGAGTTTATGCAAACTTGAGTCCGCTAAATAAGGTATTGAAATTAAAATTTGTTAATAAAATAAAATATAAATGTAACGAACGTTATGCTCTCTATAGTATATTTACCTGTATAGTCATCCGACAACATTTCAAGTTCTTTCTCATAATCCGGGGCGTTTTTGGGTTGTGATAAGTTAGAAAAACTCAAAAGTCTGCTAGTATAAATAGCATTTGGGTGTGTTTTATAATTAAGTCCCGAGGATTTGCTAGTTGGTGATTCTTTCGAAACTTCACTTTCGTAATCTTTAACTTGTTCCTTAAAATCCGAAGGTTCATCACTTGAGATCAATTTAATCCATTTGCGTAAAGTGTCTTCTATTTCTTTAGCTTCGGGTCTATAAGATGGCCTCGCATCCCAACATTGCATTATTAATCTAACTAAAAATTTATTCGTCTTGAATGGAATTTTTGGACGTAAGCCTTGACAGATTTGTACAGCAAGATCTTGATCATGAGGAATATTATAGTATGGAGGAAATCCTGTGATCATTTCATATGCTACGATTCCAAATGAATAAATATCTGCTGCCGGTGTGTAAGCATGACCACACAAGACTTCGGGTGCAATGTATGGAAGAACTCCACAAATTTCTTGGCGAGTTTTGCTTTCTTGAGTATTATCAAAAAATTTACAAAAACCTAGATCCGCGATATTCAATCGTAATGCTACATCATATAAAAGATTTCCAGGATGAAAGTCTCTATGAACTAATTTCCTGTAGTGCATACTACGTAAACCATCTGCAATATTATACAATGAAATTAATTTTAATTTCAAATCCATCTTGTAAAAATTTTCGTCCAAGTAATTCCTGAGACTGCCATTTTCTTGAAACTTTAAAACTATCATGTAGTCTAATGACTCTGGTTGTTGTGTAATTCCGTAACATTTAACAATGAAACCAACCCACATAATGGAATGTTTCTCAATCTAAAATTTAAAATAAATTATATTAATAATAAAACTATAGTTAAACGAAGTTTAATATTCTTTACCTCATTTATAAAATCGTCAACTGAGCTAAGCTTATATAAGCTTTTTAATGCTACTTTCCCATCAGGATAAATAGAACCCCTAACCCATTTCTTATTGAGAACATCCCATTTTTCAATAAAACCATCTTCCCATATCGCAGAATATACAGTGCCATATCCTCCTTTAGCGACATATTTGACATCTTGAAATTGTGTATACGGTATCCATTCTAAACAATTTAAATGCCACTCAGCTTGAAGCTGAGACTTTTTTATAAATTCGTCAACTTTTTTATCTCCACTTGTCCATTTTTCAAAATCTTGTTGAAAGTGAAGTCCATTACATGACATGCACCATTCAGGTCCTGTAAATTCTTTATTACATTCGGGGCAAAGTGACATATTGTATTCGATTTCTGTAAACTCATCGGTATGCGTTGCTATATATATATTGCATACGTTACACAAGTAGATTATAATGTTTAATAAAATAATATATTTAATAATAAATTTTATTTTATAAATCATTTAAGAATTATGATAATTATTAGTATTGATTATTTTTTAATATTCAAAATTGCTTGAAATTTTGGATTATTTAAGTTCTTTACAAAATACAAATTCACAAAAATAATTTTGAATATAAAAAATATATTTTTTTTTAACTTTTATATTTTAATATAATACTGTTGGAAAAAACTGTTAGTTTTCATTATTATTAAAATTATATTATTAAAATATCTATTGTAAAATAAAATTTTTTTTCAATATTTTTAAAAGTATATATAATTTTATTTAAACTTTTTATTTTTTATTTAAATTTTTTTTATTAATGTTAAATATTAAAAAATTATTATATTGAAATTTTATTAAGTCTCTTAATAAAAATATTATTTAATGAATTTTTTAACTTATAAATCTATTAATTAAAAACAAGATTAATTTTATTATTTTATTATTTTTAAAATATAATATTTATTGTTTTTTTTTTGCTTTTATAAATATTTTAATAATAAATTATTTAGAAAATTTAAAATAACCTTTTTAATTATATATCTAATAATAGTAAAATAAAATATATTTACATTTAATTTAATATTCATATATTATAAAAAATAATATTTAATGTTTTTAAATAAATTTATAATTAATATTTTTGATAAATTTATTTATTTCAAATTTTATAAAAATAATAAACAATATTATTTTATAATATATTTTTATATAAATTTATAAATTTATAATACAATAATTAATGCTTTATAAATTTAGATTGCAAAATTCAAATTCAAATTTTTCAAGAAATTAATAAAAAATATTTGAAAATAAATAAATGGAATTTTTATTTATTAATATAATCATAAATTAATTAATATTTTTAAATATAATTATTAATTTATATAAAGATTATAAATTAATTAAATATTTAAAATCAAATAAAATCATTTTTAATATAACATGTTATTAAAAAAATAATAATGATAAATTTAAAAACCAATATTATATTTCTTAACAATAAAAAAAACTTATATAACTTAATAAAAAAAAATCAAAATTGCTAATAGATTTAATATATTTTAAATATATAACTATATTAAAAATTTTATAACTTAATTATCAAAATACTTAATAAAAAAATCTATAAATTTATTTTAAAAAATCAAAAATCAGAATTTAAAATATTAAATTCAATAGTTTAATAATTAAATTATTTTAAATAATTATATTAAAAAAATAAAAAAAATTTCATATATTTAATATTATTTATTTAATAAATAAAGCTTTTTTTTTAAAAAAAAAACTCTTATCTGTTCAATACAATTCTTTAAAAAATTTTGATTATAATAATTTTCTTCAAAAAAATAGATTCTACTTTCTTTTCTATATATCAACTTTACTATAAACTTAAAACTATAAAAACTTTAAAAAATACTATTGCATTAAAATAAGATCTTTAGTTAAAAATCAAGCAAGTTTAAAAATTTTGTTTATATTTTAATTATAAATTAGATTTATAGCAAATTTTTTATATAACAATATCAATAACAAAGTAAATTATATTAAATAAATTATATAAGTAATATAAACAAGTCAATAAAAGAAATAAAATAATCAAAATATTATATTTTTCATTATATCTCTTTAAAATATCAAAAACTTGAAATATTCAAAATTATATATTTCTATAAGATATTTAAATTATATATTATATTTATATAATTTTTAAAACTTGAGTTAATTAAAAAAAATTATTATTATCTACTAAAATATCAATATAATTTTTATTGTTTATCTTATTTAATTTATTTAAATTATAAAAAATATTTTTAAAAGATCTATAAATTAATAGTATAGTAGATTGTATTTTTATATTTTAATTCAATATTTACAAAAGACAAAATGAATAAAATTATTCTTTATTTATAAGTTTATTGGTTTTTCTATAAATTTTTATATTCAAACATCTGAATTCTAATTAAATTTAATTAAGCTATATAAAAATAAAATCTTTAATCTTTTTGAAAATTGTGAGTTAAAATTAGATCAAAGCAAAAAAAATTGTATAAGGAAAAACTTTTGGTTTAACTTTTATAAAAACCTATAATTTCAATTAATATAACAAACTTTATATTATAAAAAACATACTAGTTTAAAATTATTCTTAATTTAGTATTTATTTAAATGAAGAAAATCAAATAAAAAGAGAAATTTAAAACCATATGTAATAATAAAAAGTATAATATTCTTTTCAAGCTTCTAGACAAAAAATATTAAACAAAATATATAAGAGTTTTTAATTATTTCTAAAAGATATATACTTCTATTTTATTAAAGCTAGTCAAATAATATTCTAATTATTTATAAAAGATTAAATGATTTATTTAATAAAGAAATTCTTAAAAAATCCTAATTACTTGATATAAAGTCTTATACTATAAGAATACTATGCCAAACCTTATATCTTTCTTTAAACTTTTAAATATTATTATTCTTGGTATTGTTACTGCCTTGGGAGAGCAAAATGAGAAATGTGCCAATTTAGACTCGCAGTGAACAGTGTATTTTTATAAAATACAAGAAAATAGAAACAGAATAAAGA
>CAJVPV010001368.1:0-16154 GCA_910591835.1 Acaulospora morrowiae
AATAAAATTTTTACTTGTAATTAATTTTTAATACTCAAAAAATTTAATTTCAAAATTTAATTTCAAAAAATTTTAAAAAACATATTTATATTGTTATAAGGAAAAATGATGGGTAGATGATAGAAAATTATAAGGGTAAATATATTAGGTATAAACGGTATATCAGGTATAAGTGGTATATCAAGTATAATAGGTATAATAGGTATAAAGTAAAAATATATATAAGTGACCTGAGAATGGTCAAAAAATAAGGAGAATCAGAATAGGTACTGCGCAACTGTTAAATAAAAACCATCTTTATTTGATAAACTATTGCCTAGTGATTGACTCTAGCGTTACGTAGCTAACGGAATTGTTACGTGAAAAGTAACTATTGAGGACGCAAGATCGACAGATTGATCTGTGTCAGTGTTACGAACTTTAGCCAAATTCACACACTTCTTTTGAGCAGAAACCGCCCGATCATTACACAGTATGAGACAGATCGAAGTGACTGACTCACCGTAATTTCACCACAATATTTTTAGTGGTGACTGTGAGATAGAACACTACCAACGACACTTATTACTCCCTATTTTTATGCAACAGACATACATACATTTATCACACACAGTAGCATAAAAGCATAATTGCACACAATAGTTGTTACCCCCCTGATCTATGATTTCATTTACTTTTTCATTGTCGTTAATTTTTTTTAGGTAGATAATAATGGAAATATCCAGAGTAATAAGAGACGTCGTCTTAATTGCTTCAGATAAGTTGGAAAAATATGGACCCAGGAGAACGGACCAAGATATATTTAAGGCCTTGAAGAAAGCGGCGACAAGAAGAATACGGAAGGAAGCCCGACTGAGTCCAGGAGAGCGATTGTACGATACCTATCCAGGATTAGAGGAGTTGATAATATCTCTTTGTAAGATTATTAATGGGATATCGATAGATACCCCAACCGGAAAAGCTTCTATACCAGGGCTATTGAGAAAAGCAATGCGAAGATGAAACAGCATCAAGCGCCGGATCGGTGGTAGTACAAAAGATCGACGAGACCCATTCGTTTATAAAAACGATGATCAAAAAAAAAGGTTAAGTTTGGAATTGCAGAGAAACCAATAATCCGACCTACGATCATAGAACACCATAGCAACATAGTGGGAGAATGTAAAGATGGGTCCCTAAACTATTTAGCATATAAAATTTCGCAGATCAATTATGTCCCTTTTGAAGGGACATAATTATTTATTCATTACTTTAATAGGGACATAATTCAAAAAACACTTGGATCAAGTGGCCTAAATTGCAAAAAACCTTTGTAGGTAGTTTTTTTTTTGACCTTATATTTAAAAAAAAACTTTTTTAATAGTAAGGGACATTTGAATTATGTCCTCACCTTTAATTTAGGGACCCATCTTTAAAAGAATAGAACACCTACCTGTCACCCGCGACGACCATTCCGCAAGAGGTTCAAAGACAGGGAGAGTACCCCTTATGTCTCGAATCTTCGCGACCACGACGTAAGGAAAGAGAGGCCGATCAGGAAGAAATTACGCCTGGAAGCTTACCAACCACGCACAAAGAGGGAGGCCTTTGAGAAGGCAAAAGTAGCCCTAGTGAAGCACTGAGAAATATCTGTGTCAGAATACCAAGTGACCTCGAGAAGATCTCGACATGTGTGAACGATAAGGAAGGACCCAGGACAGAAGAAAAAGGGAGTGACGAAAGCGAGTTAGTGTCTGAACCAGCTGCATCCGAAGAAACAATCAAGCTAAGTACAATGTTTATCTCTTACGAAATGTTAGCCTCGAGAAAAGACAATGCCAGAACTCTAAGCGATGCTGGGGAAGTTTTAGAGCTCGAGAATAGCGAAGGAGGCTTCGATACAGAAGGGGAGAAGGGAAATGAAAATACGTTAATACCCGAACTACGCACGTGTAATGAAACGACAGGGAATGGTGCACCCACCTCTGAGGTGCCGGTCCCGAGGAGCGATGATACTGGGATGCCGAGCGCCCACGAAATCTCGGCAAGTGCGAGGAGCAACGAAAGTTTTGAAATGGAAGAAAAGGGAGGTGAGAACGAATTAGTGCCTAAACCAGTTACGGACGAAACTATTGAACTGACCAATACACTTACTGCTGTAAGACGCTAGCCATGAGGAATAATGATACCAGAATATCAAGCACCTGTGGACGAATTTCAACAACCAGAAATGATGAAAGGAGTCTCGAAGTCGAAGAAACCCCAGACGAGGCCCTAGAAAAGAGAACGCAAGAGAAATTAAAAAAGGATACGCTTACGAGACTAAGTGGAAAGGAAACAAAACTTATCTATAAGAGAATTCTGGCGGCGAACAGTGAAGACATTGGAGTGCTGAGCGATAGGGTGAGAGTGAAGGAACTCGAAAGCAGCGAGAGAGACATCAACGCAGTAGAAGCCGGAAAGGAACCAGGAAAGGATGATAAGTTAGTGACTCTAGAACAAGTAAAAGAATGCCATTATGGAAGGAAGAGGGACGACCAACGAGAAGACGAACCACGAAGTACCTGGTACGGAACCACGCTAGCCTCAAAGGAACATGACGATGAGATGTGGAAATCACAGGGAGATCTGGTTGTAACTGAGATTCGTTTTGAGAGGGCTAATGCGGTAAGAGGACAGAATAAATGGAGAGAGGCGTGATGTCAGAAACGTCTGGAAGTAGAGAATCGAATCGAGTCGATGGAGGACCTACCATAAGAATACTGGACAAGTGCGAGAATAGGTTGGACAGTCATGATAAAATCGTACCCGTCAATACAATTGAACCTATTAAAAAGAAAGAAGAGTTGGGAGTTGATAATAAAGCGCGGAAAAATTAATATAATACGATCCAACCTATCTCAAGGGAGCCAGACAGGTACTGTAATGATGACGATGATACCATACTCGCAAAACGAGATGTCCATCTATCAGAGAAGAACAGAGTAATGTTGGTACTGACCAGTGATATCACGATTGCAAATTGTGATGACCCGGGAGAACGTAGCAAAAAGGAAAATGAAGAATTAGTAATTAATGGCACGAGGTATTGGAACACAGACAGACTTACCATGAAGAGACCTAAAGCGAATAGGGTGGGGTTGAGATATTATAATGAAGAATGGATCACGATTTATAAGCGGGATGCCCACCCTTCTGAGGGTAAAATGGAGTATGAAACAGAAGGAGTGACAATGTTCATAAGTATGTGGGAACTATGGGACCCTGAGGACAGCAGAAATGATGATATTACAGAAGAGGAATTCACAAACGATGACAAATTAGCAGATCAAGATCATTGGTGGGAACGATACTATGGGAAAAAGGATACAACTGTCGGCATGCCTATTAACTACCAAGATGATGAGGACAAAGTAGTGTTGATACCAACCAGTGTCATCACGATTATAAGTTGTGATGATCCGGGAGGACTTAAAAAAAAAGTGAACCGAGAATTAACAATTGGTGATAGGAAGTATGGTGATGCACACGGACTTACTGATGGGAGACCTGATGCAAGTGGAGGTGGATTGGGATGTCATGAGGATGGAGGGACGATAACCAATGACCTCGCTGATGAAAATAAAATGGAGGATGAAATGAAGGAAGGGATGGTGGTGATTAATGTGAGAAAATTATAGGCACCTGAATACGAAAAATGGTGGCAATGGACGAACACGCTCAAGGAGTTAAGGATAGCATACATAGACATCATTGCAAAACTAATACACTCCACAATGATGATTATTGTCATAACGGTTCGGATAATCAATGGAACTGTCTTGAAATCTGAGTGTGCAGGAATAATGCGATGTATTGGTAGTATTAGCAGGAAGGTCGGTTGGTGCACAGAAGGATGGAGGGAAAGAGAGTGTGAAAAGAGAACACAATGAAGGTTACAACTGACGAAGATACATACTGACCACATCATTATTAAAGCAAGCGCGAAAAAGGGATAGTGGTCTGAGTGAAAAAGTAAAAATCATGATACATGCCAAGGGCGATAATTGCTCGTAGTACTCGTAAGCAAGGAGGGGAAGGAAAATTGTGAAAAAAAAAAATGAAACAGATGAATGGGAAAGTGGGATAAAAAGAGAAATGGAATAGTGTTAGTTTAAGTATAATTTAGAATTTATTCAATGATGATATTAGATTAACTTACCGTATTTAGTTTTGTAACATACTGTATTTATATATTATACTGTAAATTTTAAATTAAGTATATACAATATAAATAATAATACAGTATTTATTCTTATTTATTATGAGATTATATATTTTTGTATAAATTGTATACTGTAAATAAAAAATAATATGGTCACGAATTTATCCATAAATTTGGGATATGACGATAAGAGATAATTAAGAATATTAAAAAAAATTTTTTTTTTTTTGATCCTGTAACCATTGAGAATATTAATTTATTTGTAAGAAAAAAAAATTTTTTTTTTGATTATTTAATTTTAAGATATTTAAGTATCGTGTAATTATTAATATAAATTAAAAACTTAAAAATATTTTAATGTAATTTGATAACGTTAAATTTTCGTTTATAATCGATAGGCATGAATGTCTTCTGAATAGGAAACGAAATTAAGAAAAAAAATCATATTAGAAAGAAAATATACATTCTCATAAACTCATTCAATGATCCAGTGCAACACCAATTTATCTTGATTATCGTCATACATACATGTTTGTTTTTTTCGTTACACATCGCATTAAGGTAAATTTAAGGTGAAACTTTTGGGCTTGTGCATATACACACATTACACATACTTACATGCTTGCTAATTCTCGCGTCATGTCTAAATCGTTGGATAAAATCAAGGCATGGATTGAAATAAACAAAATAATTAAAATGTCAATAAAGATTGGAGGTTTTATGCCCGTAATATCATTGATTGCGTTAGTTAGTTGGTCTTATTATGCGTTCGTATTTCGATTGTGTATGCACTATTTGGTGAATCGTAATCCCACTCAAGGTAAATATCGACTCCTAACAATTTTGAGACTTTCTATGTACTAATACTTTTGTTCATATTAGCGGCAATATATCTCGCTATATATCATCCATTACTTATTTTGATGTCGCTTAGCTACTTGAAAGCAACATTTAAATCTCCGGGATATTCTACGGATGTAGGCATCCTTATCACTCCTAAATACTTATCTTGCACAAACTTCATCAACCGCTCAATACATCATGTTTCGAATAGATACCATCCCACGAATATCAATCAATCGGTTATCATCAAAGATCTAGTTCCGTTGAAAGTATAATATCCGATGCGGGCCTACAAACCGATCAGAACGTAAATTCAAATGATAGCATTCAATTGGTTTCTAGTAGACGTAGTGCAGTAAAGTTTAATGAGAATGGAGAGCCTGTCACATCAGGGTCGATAATGGTAAAAAGAAATGGAGAAAAAAGATATTGTCAGAAATGTGTTTATGATAAACCCGATAGGGCGCATCATTGTCGGGTTTGCAAGAAGTAAGATCCTGTTTCATAATTTAGTTGAATTGTTTGACGACCATCACATCACATTGACATACCTGCTTAATTCATTTAGGTGTGTCTTGAAAATGGATCAGTAAGTACTTCTAGATCAATAAATAGAAACCATTTGGTGGATTTTGATTTTAACGCTTATTTCTCGATTTTAGTCATTGTCCATGGTTTGTTGTTGACTTTTGTATATTTACTAAACATGGAAAAGTTATAACGTGAATACATGCTAATGAGTGAACTTGATCACTGTTCTGTCGAAACCAAGGCTAAACAATTGCATAGGCTTTCGGAACTACAAGCTCTTTTATCTATTTATTTTTTTGGGGGACCATTTATTCATTCTTCCTTGCGTTTGCTACGTTACCGCCTACGATCCAATATGCTCAGACATCCTACGAGGTAATACCGAACACTCATAATTTCATGCATCCTATCATCAATAAAACCAACATCCTACACTTCTCATAGGCAATAATGAGCCTCGATCTAAATTGGACGTTTCTTATTCTGCTGGGTACTATATTCGGATTGTGCTTATTGGGCTTCACGGTTTATCATACCACCCTGATACTTTCCAATCAGACGACCTTGGAAAGTATTTCCAGAAACAATTATAAAATTAAGGATGGTGGTGAAGTTACAAGCAGTAAATATCTAAATCTGTTTAACGTTGGTAAAAGGTATGTACCATACAATATTTGCTTAATTCACCTGCGTCTATTCTTATTTCGTGACCATTTTCTTAGAGCTAATTTTATTCAAGTAATGGGTCCCGATTGGTTTTTTTGGTTTCTTCCCATTGAAAACTCGTAAGCATTTTTGAATGATTATAAATAAATAAAATAACATTTTCCATTCTAACACAATACTTCTGACATCACAATTAAATTCTCGAATATTTAAGATTAGGGAATGGCAGAACTTGGTCGCTAAATTCGCACCGATATAGTACATTGTGTGATTCTGTCGAGGACTTTGCCGGGCTGTCGGAAAACAGTGTATAGTTAATTCGAATCTTATTCGTTGTTATAATAAAATATTTAAGTAAGTTGTCTTTTGAACATCGTTGATAATCTGCTATAATAGAATTGGTTCTCATTGATTTTATGATAATCATACATGTAGTAAATTTTTATACGTCGCACGAAATATTTTATTGATTACCAAGAGATAGACATATATATTAGTTCAAAATAATTTCTAAAGACAATTAAAAAATAGATGATCATTCACTTTCCGGGAAAATCACGCAAGAGGGGATTAGTGTTATATTAAAGCTACTATGATCCACAGTATTTGGGAATTGTTTTTTGCTTTACCTTTGAAGGATTTCTTAAAATTTGTTTAATAATTATCACAGATACTTTTCTCAATAAATTTTACAAATAAGAATTAGTGTTTTTTAATAACCTTAAATTCTTAAATTACTGTAGATCACTGCATACAGTACCCTTGGGGTAATAATTTACTTACTCTATCATATAATGTTTTTTGTTACTTTTATACGCATATATTTTTAAATTTTTAAATTTCTTTATTATTATAAATAAAATATGTATTTTCATTAATTGAAAAATATTTTTATTTAACGAATTTTCTAGGTAAATCTTAAAACCAATTTTTTTAACCTTTCATGAATTAGGATATTTCACTTGATTGAATTTATTAATATATCAAATTTGATACATTTGTTTATTATTTCAATTAGTAAATGTTACAATATAATGATTCTTGAATTCTTTGTATTTTTAAAAATACTGTATGTATAAATTTCTAATTAAAGTATAATTGTTTAATTGAACTATATTAGTGACTTAAATTCTTATATTATTATTATTAGATCAATTGAATCATTTAATTACATATAAAATCATTTGAAATAAATTTTTTATCAATATAGATTTATTAAAAAATAATAATAATATATTGACAATGTTAACAATTGTCTTTTTTTTTTTTTTTAATATAGCATATAATATTTTATAAACGTTTGCTTTAAAAAAAATGCTTTATATATTTTATTTTTTAATTTAATTATTAGATAATATATTAATATTTGATATAAAACAATATATACATTTTCATATTTGAATAACTTTTTAGTTGTCCAAACTATATATGGTCCTCTCCAGTTTGTACTGGCAGCATAAATGTAACGCACGCTAAAACCCCAGACCCCAGCCAATTGTAAGCATTAGACTGCCATAAAACGTTAGTGTTCACCTGATTTATCCTCAAAAAGGTCCATCACGAGTCCCAGGTACAACAACAGTACGCTAATAATATGAGTCGCAGCAATATATTTTTGCCTTCGTTCGCTTCATTCACAAGGAGGCAGCGTAGAAATTAAATTTCTGATTAAGGCGATAGAGGTTTACCCAAGTTTTTACAAATAGGAACTTAAAGAAAGAGGTTTAAAAGATGGCTATCCCAAGAGAGCCTCAGCCATTGAATTTGGTTCAATGGTTAGTTCGTACTGCAGTATTTTGCGTGTTTTATGGCAAGTCTTTGGAATTAAGAACTCGTCTTGCGTATAGTCCGACCTATGTGTAGATGTTTGACTAACTTTTCACGTGTTTAAAGTTGGTCAATCGCTCATGATCAACTTCGCACAGTTCGCGGCCTTACTGTTTTGGCCTTTTCAGAATAATTTGTTTCATAATTTGATTGTTCACACCCAACGATGCTATGGTACCTTACTTGTGTCCATTAATCAATATTTCGCTCCAAGCAATTTTATTATTACTGTGGATGAGACCGCCAAAGGTGTCGTGAAGCAAACTTGGAATGGCGCAAAAATCGAACTTGACATACCTGAGAGAATTATATTAATTGCGAATCATCAGGTTAGTCGATTTGCGAATCTTGATTTGTTTTTAATATAAGGTGATGACAGCTTTAATACTTTAATGTAGATATATGCTGATTGGATTTACATATGGTAACCTATTTGATTTTTTATGATTTCTCTATCTTCTCTTTGACGTTAATGCTTCTTGAATTGAAGGGTTTTTGCTTATTTTGCGAATGCGCATGGTGCTATCAAGATTATATTGAAGGATTCACTTAAGTGGTTGCCAATATTTGGATGGTAGGTTTTCCAAAAAATTTAATCAGAAACGACTCATCACATCTTAAGTTTACTTATCATTTCCTTTTTTTTCTTCATTGTATTAGGGTAAGCTTCCTTGATCCATATGTTATTATGAGAAGATAGCGTTGTCCAATTATTAAATGTCTTTGACGTTTTAAAATTGAGTTATTATTTTCAATTAATAATATTCTTTTGGAATTAACCATTTTTACATCTCTTAGGGAATGAGGTTTTTCCAGTTCATCTTTCTGAAAAGAAGGTGGGCTGCAGACAAAGGCGCGTTAGTTAAAGTAATGAATAGCTTGGCCAGCTCCAAAGATCCATTATGGTTACTAATATTCCCTGAGGGAACAGTAGTATGCGAAGCAACACGAAAATCGTCAAAAAACTTTGCAGAGAAGATTGGCACGGTATGTGTGTTTGGTCTTTCTTGTAAAATTCTTTATGTATGAGCATGACTAAAGTTCTCTGCTTTTCGATACTCTATCTTATATATGATATTAAGGTTGATCATGAGCATCTTTTATTGCCACGTTCCACTGGATTGAACTATTGCACACAGACGTTAAGAAAATCAGTAAGTCACATTTATGATCTAACTATTGGACTGGAAGGAATATCGGCAGGACAATATCCGGAAGATATATATACTCTTCGGAAAATTTACTTTGAGGCGAAGTATCCTCGTAATATACATATACACATTCGTCGTTACGCTATTTCGAAAATCCCTGATGATGAAGATAAGTTCGCAGAGTGGCTAAGGCAACGTTGGGTAGAAAAGGACGCCTTAATGTCTGAATTTTATACTAAGGGAAAATTCCCTACATCTGAATCATCCAAGGTGGTTCCCTTAAAAATGAATAGTGTGTTTGAGTTGGTAAATATATGGTATATTACGATTCCCATGATGTGGGGAATTTATAACTTTTCGAACATTTTATTTAATAAGTATGTACTTCAACACATGTAAATATCTTATATCCGGAAAATTTGTTAAATCACTTTTAGTTTACTTATGGAGTTGTAATAGTTTTCGAATATTTACCGATTTATTTATCCATTTTAACAAGCGAATAATTGGGTCGTGATTTTTTATTTATTATTTTTATTAATGTAAATATGATATTTTTTATGAGTTAATTGAGTTTATTTGACTTGATTTTTTTTTTTCTGAAAAAAGTAATTAACATTTGTTTTCGCACATATTTTCGTCTGTCATAATTCATAAATTTTGAAATTAATTTTTTTTTATGATAATTTAATAAATACAGAAATTATTTAATTCAAATAAACCTTGAAATATATGTTTTATAGATTCTGATAATAAAAATATTTATGTATGCAGGTGTTGAATATTATAATTTAATAAATTTACATTAAATGCAAATTTAAAAAAGATTTTTGGAATAGAAAAACCAAGTCTACCGTATTTACTGTATATAATTCTTTCTATTAATTTGTTATTATTAAAAATTTTAAATAAAAAAAAATTATCATGAGTTTTATGCTGTGTATAAGAAATATTTATATATGTTTCCTTTTTTTAAAATAAATTATTGTTATTATTTTATTAGTTGTAAAATTATATAGAATTTGTACATAAAGAAAGTAACAATATTTCTTATATATATTATACTGTAAGATATACTGTAAATTAATAAATTTAATGCTAGCTTGCTTATATAAATTATCTAGACAATAAAAAAAAACAAATATTAAAACCAATATACAATATATTAAAAATACAGTTAAGTAGCTACAAATACTTACTTGGAATTATTAATAAAGAAATGATTAAATTTAGTTATTAAATTTTTGAGATATAATAAAAAATTATAATTGTTGTCTATAAATTTGTCTATAATAAATAATAAAAGATCTATAATAAAATCTTTTTATAATATTGTATTTATACTGAAGTTAAATAATTTTAAAAAAGTTTTTATATAATAATCAAAATTTTATATTTCATTTAATTTTTATAGTCAAAAATATATTGATTATATTTTTTTTTATTGCAAATAAATATAAAATACAAGAATTTATTGATTCAAAAAATCTAATCAGTATATTAAATATCTGTTTAAATTAATACTAATCTATTTTTTTTTATTAAACAGATAGTTTACACCTTTATTCAAATTGTAATAAATATATATTAATTTTCTTGTTGATACTTGATACATCTAGAGGCTAACTAACTTAAATTCATAACTTAATTTGAATATCACTAAGAACTATATTTTACTGTAAGACTTATCACCAGTAAAAACAACAGTATTTCTTGATCAGTTTTATCAAGCACTACTGATTCCTAAAAAAAATTATTTGTGAATCAATTTTTTTATATCTTCTAACCTCAAAATTGTAAACTTTTTCATTAAGATTCCTCAACATATAACAGATTACTCATCAGAGTACTGTATTTCTGTTCTTTTCAAGAAAAAAAAGAAGGAAACTTCTTTTTCTTCGACTTTTAAAATCACAACAGAGAGAAATAGTCTTAGCATCTAGTTTTATTGATCTTATTCCAATTGCCCAAGGCCTCAGATTTAATTGTCACTATCTTTCTAAAATGATTGTATTAACTATATAGTACAATTTTAGTCACTTATTTCTTGCATTCAAAGAAATAAAGTTCCATCGTGATCTAAATATAATTCTTTTATATACAGATGAAAACTTAATACTATTGTTCTTGCCAATATCTTGAAATATTTTCTTATCTTAGTAGCTGCCTGAAGAATTACAACTTGAAAAACAAATAGAACTTAGGTCTAGCCAATACCTTAAAACCTATGGTGGGATTAATAATTCAATCCTTTAAATAATATCTTACTTCAAGCATATGTTGCTTATTTAAAAAGACACAATTCTTTCAAAGTTAGGCTATATCTTGAAGAAAATCTTCCATTCTGGCAAATGCTACCAACTGAATACCTTTACTAGAGATAAAAATAGTGGATATTACTGATAAGCTTAACAACTTTTTTAGCTAGAGAAGTGATGTTAAAAGTCTTGTTAAGCAGTTTACAGTTTGTGATTTTCCATAAACCATGAATCAGAACCAAAAAATCCCATAGGAAAAACATATTGTTTACTTTGTTTGTATTTATATATATGGAAGAGAATAAAGAAAAAAGAAAAGAGAGGAGAAAGTAAAAGAGGATATATAGTCTCACATTTAATGCTTATTCATGATAAAAAAAAAAAAAGTAAAAAAGGATATACATTCAAACCCAACTATATCAAAATGAACACCTTATTGCTTTGCTTTTCTTGTTTGAAATAATAACATTATCGAAGTTATATAATATGGATATGAATGTGTTTTTGTTTTGTTTATCTGTTACTTGTTTATTGTTATCCAATTTGAATTTTCAGCCAATGGAAACCCAGCAAATTTGGTATAATAAAAAATTCAGGATCAAATTGAGGTAGGCAAAATTTTCCAAAAAAACTAGGAATTTTGAAAACACACTAGAAAAGTAGTTGTACTTATGTTGTGAAGATTTCTGGAGATCAAGATATCTAACAACCTTTAAGATTATCTTTTCTGATAGAGATACTAATATTATAGTAATAAAAAGAAGGAAGAAATTAAATAAACTGTCTTCTTTTCTGGGAAACTTTTTCTTGCTATTGGAGCTTGAATAAGTAAAAACTAAGAAGTCTTCTTGTTTTTACTTTGTTGAAGAAATAAATAAAACAGTAGAGAATATATAAGTATCTTGCCAAGATCTATTAAGTTGTATTAAGGAGAGTATATGGATTTTGTTAAGAGTAAAGATATGCCTTAGTCTAAATGCTGTTTTGAAATATTGATTAGAGGATTAGCAAGAAGAGGATTTGTATTTTTTTGATTAATACCAATCTATTATATATAAAATTCTCAATATAATATTATATCAAAAGAGTGATATCTAAGAATTCTAAGAATTTGATTAAATTCAATTCTTAATTTTCAAGTTCATATTAAATTTAATATATATATTATAATCCATTATTATTTTTTGAAAAATATAATAATAAAATATTCTAATATATAATATTACTAATTTTTAGTTTAAATTTTAATTTAATAATTAAAGTAAATTAATTTTTATATACTTATAATAATAATTCTTGAAATAATAAATAATTATTTATTTTTGATTATTATTTTTAAACTATTTAAAATTTTTTAAAAAACTAATTAATATATATCTTGTTTTATTAAGTATAATAGGTCTAGTATATATTATTAGCAAGAAACTAATATAGAGTGTGATAGTACAAACATATTCTGATATATCATATATCCTGATTTGCAATAATTAATAACTTATAGTTTATAATGACATGTAAAACCATAATGTAATTTTAGAAAAGCTTAAATTAATTATAATTTTAAATAGCTTATTAATTATAATTTTAAATAGCTTATTAATTACAAATAGTTTATTAAAGTTTAAAGAAATTCATATAGCATAATTATAACTTAACAAAGACACACTAAATAAGATAAAAGAAAAAAGTAATAGCATGGAAAAAAAAGGAATAGACAAAAAACAATAATAAAAAAACTATTTCTTTATTAAGAAATTATTGGGTAAAGATTTTTAAAGATCTTTGGATGTAGATCTCTGAAGGTCCCTATCATTATTAAAAGACTTTAGAACAAAAATTTATATATTAATCTCCAGAAATCTTCAATTTTTTTTAATAATAATATAATATATTTATATTTGCATATTTATAATTAAATAAGATTCAATTTAAAATGTTTAATTGACTTATAAAATTATTTTTATTATTATATAATTTTTATTATTACATAATTCTTGTTTATATTTATTTATTTGTTTAAATTTTTGCTTATTGCCAAAGTTTTTCTTTCTAATTTTCTATTTTCCAATGTAGTTCCAGATTGTTCTCAATATTTTCAAAGTTCTTTGAAGATTTTTTTATAGTAATAATTTGTGACTCTGTCATTTCTTTATCTTTGTTATTTAAATTTTCTTTTTCAAATCCAAGTTCTTTTTTAATTCTCTCCTAAAAATATTATTAACAATAATTTATAATACTTCGAAGATTTTTAAAACTCATCTTATTTTTTTTTATTTTGCTTTTAATTAATATTTTATTTATTAAAATACTTTTATTATTCAAATTAAGAACTGTTTGACATACTGCAATAGTAAATCCCATTTGTTTCTCAGAGGCATTTTTCTTTGGCCAAACTTTTTTAAGAATATGGGCCATTGTGCTTTATGTCTTCCTCTTGGATATTTGTGAAGGTTTTTAAAGCATTTAGCAGTCTTCTGAAATTGTTTCTAGACTAAAATATTAGTAACAGTTGTATTTGTATTTATTGTATCCAAATATCCTTTGCCAAAAACTGAAAACATGGTATCACAAACTTTTGAAGCCATAGTCCTACAAAGTGATTGATGCTGTTTCACAAGCTTTTAAAGCAATAAGGTATTAAATAACTAAAAAACTAAAGTTATTAATATTTATAAGAATTACTGCTTGATAAATATGTTTTTCATAATATGTTTTTCAACATTTTCTTGTAAGACCTTTATAAAACTCTGAATGTTCTTGCTAAAAAAATTTCTTGGTTGTTTGATGAAAATCTTCATGTTTCAGATATATTTTTTCAAAAAATACTTCTTTCACAATACTCTTAACCACATGCTATTTAAATAAATATAAGTTTTTGAAGACCTTTGAAAAATTCAAAATAAATCTGACTTCAATAAATCATATTTAGTTATTAAATATTGACTTGTATGAATTTCATTTTTTAGGCAAGTAATCTTATTCTCTATAATTTTTTGCCATTTTAACAATTAATCAATTTTTTATAAAGGCCTTTATAAGACTCTATGATTCTCTCAATACTTTTATTAGGGACTAAATATATAAGTTAATATTTATTTTAAATTATAACAAATTTTTAAATATACCTAAAGTTTTTTTAGACATTTTTCATACTGATGTATCAAAAGAAGATTTGAAAACATGTTATACAGGAGATCTCAATTGCTTCCAAGATATTTCTGTTTCCATTATGATAAAAGTTGAGAGTTTTTATTCAGTAAATGGCTTTTGGGTTTCCCGAGCACTTGTTGTCTTTTTAAAGAACTTCAAAGTACTTTCTTAACTTTTTTCTTTTTCTTTTTTAATAAAACCAGAAATAAGTTTTTGAAATATTTTATGTGTTTCTTGTTTTTTGTTTGACATTAAAGAAAAAGTAAGAATTTTAGAGATTTTATATAATACAAATTCCAAGAAATTATGTTATATTAGGATCACAAACTTTTCTTTATCACCTTTTGAAAATTACTTCATAAATATAAATTATTAAGTCATTATATGAAAATAAAATCATTCTATTAACATAATTATTATAACTTATAAATTAAATTTTTGATTGGTCAAAATTAATCAATACTTTGTTATTAATTTTATACATTTTCTAGATTTCTTCAAAGGTTTTTAAAATAAATTACAAATGTTAATTTTATCAATATACCTTTTTAAGACATTTCTTTTATATAAGGTATATAATAGATAATTTAGTTCTTATAATTTCAAGTTTTGATAAAAGTAATAAATATTTATTAAATAAATATTTATTTTAATATAATTATTATCACTTCAAAAATTTTTAAATTTTTTTGAAATAAAAATTTCCAGAGTTTATTATTTTAAAAATTTCTATATTAAAAATTTTTTAAAACTTTTGAAAATTTTCAAAGATTTTTTTTAAGAAAAGAATTTTAGAGATCTCTATCAAAAAAATTTCCTGATGTAAAATCAATTATAGAAGAGAAAGTTATTAATTAGAATTAGTTAAAATAAAGTATAATCCAATCTATATATTTAAATATATTATATTATTGCTTGCCAACAATTATTATAGTATTAATCAAATAATTGTTATACTACTATACCTTTTATAAAGATTATAATCTTAATATCTGCTAAATTAACATATGAATTGTCTTTTTATAAAAAACAGTATATTACAAAATATAGTATCAAATACAATAATATTATTATTAAAAAATATAAAACTAAAGAATCAAAAACTCTTTTCCACTTCCTTTTCTGCACTTGAAAATTTTTTTTTTAGAAAATTTTTGAGTTGTTTACTCTTTCTTCTTTGCTCTCCTCTTTTTCCTCTCCTTTACTTCCCTCTTCCATATATTTTATTTCCTCTTCCCTATTTTTACCCCTCCTTTCTATAAACTGTTTATATAAAATTTACTTCCTCCCCTGTCAAAGTTAGATTTCTTCTTCTTCCTGAAGGTTTTCTTTCTAGGCCTCTCTTTCTTTTATAAACTCACTCTCTATAACATCAATCCTCTAGCCAGTTGGCTCCCTTTTCTCAAGACCATATGTAGAAGTGATAACTTCTCTTAAGATGTGGGCTTCAGAATTTTTCTCTCTTTCATGGCCTCACAGAAAAAAAACAAATGGCTTACCCCTCCAAAAGATTCATATGGTCATCATTACCATATCCAGTGTTGT
>CAJVPV010001369.1:0-16144 GCA_910591835.1 Acaulospora morrowiae
AAATTTATACATAAAAAAAGTAACAATGTCTCTTATATAATTTGTTAAGCTAATAAGTTTAAAGTGATAATGTTTATCTACAATATATATATACTGTATATTTATTTAATATTAAATATATATAAATTTAATTGAAATGAATTTTGTTTATTGTTATAAATAAAAGAATTTTATATAATTTTAAAATTAAGTAATATAAATAAAATAATAAATTTGTTGATCTTTATAAAAAGACCTATAAAATATTTATAATTTTAAATTTGTAAAAAACAAATATTAATATAATATTTTGACTAAGTTGCTACAGTTATTAACCAGTCATTTTTAAAATATCGAGGGTTGTACAAAAAACATTAAAATTTATTTTTGTTGTTTTTGTAATTAAATATGTATATATAAATTTTATTTATAAAATTAATTAATATTTTAAATATAAGATTTAAATAATAATACATATATTTTAAATATAAGATTTAAATAATAATACACATATTTTAAATATAAGATTTAAATAATAATACATATATTTTAAGCAGAATCACATTACAAATAAACATTATTACTTTAATATACTGTATATGCAGTATATATATTGTATGTAGTAAAATATATTATGGTTTATTAAATTATAAAAACAAACCAACTCGACTATTATTATTGTAATAATTTTTTTTTTTTAATTCCAAAAATAAAAAAGTCATTTAATATTAATATCAAGACAATCTTCATTTATATAATTAATGCCAAAATGAGGCACATGATGTTTTTTCTATAAGAATAATATTGCAAGTATATAAAAATTTCAAAAGGAATTATTCTTACAATATTTCAAGATGTCATTAGGAAAATTGGTATAATGGTAATTTTTTTTTAAAAAAAAAGATGCTTTAATTCATTAACATGCAGTATATACTTTACCGCACGTTTTATATTTAAACAAATAACTGTTTGGTGATGGCATAAATTAAATTAAATTTATATACGGCATAACAGGATACACGATGAATTACTTAAATAATATCATATCAAATAATTGTGGTGTCGTTGCTATTTAATGAATGGTACTGTATATCAACTTTAACATAAAAAGAGCAGCGAACAAATTTTGTTTGTTTTTTTTTATATACTGTAAATTACTGTATATAATATATATAGGATTAAAATCAAACATGCTGTATACACTAGTAGATACAGTATATCACTTGATCTTTTCGATTAATTAATATTAGAGATAATGAATGAAGTAAAATAAAAGCAAAACAAAAACCTAATTAACAAATAATTACAATTACAGTATATCGACGAACATACTCGTGTGCTCTTCACGTGATCTCACTACCAAATATTTCATGGGGACAACCAAGTTTTAGTGAGCGAAATGATATTCTCAAATCACGTTTGAAATTACAGCGAAAACCCGGGACGCATTTACAGTGTACAGAAACATTATTTATTCCTCACCACCAAAAAATCCGAAGATCCCTAAAAATATAAATATAAGCTTATCTATATAAATTTATAATTACATATGCATATAATTTAATCTTGCGAAATATCTTTATAATACATATATTTATAGGTAGATACCAGCAAGGAAAGAGTATAATTGTTCAGAAAAATATCGTCCCTTGAATTATCCAACATAAATGGGGTTAAAAAATATCCTATTATGACAATGTCCATATTTAATCATCCTTTTTTGAAAACCATGAATTATATATACTGTATATAATTCTTCTGAATAAAGAAGGTGGAAACGATCACGTTGATTGTTGACCAACATTTTTACACGCGATGCCCACCGTTATTACCATCACTCGTGGTCGCCTTACCATTGATATTGTTCATCCAATCGGTGAACTCCCTGCAAAGTCCGTCGCCAAGATAGAAAATATCAAGATCTCTCGTGTGCCTCGAATTAATTACAGGCTGAACCATATCCGAAGTCACGTTGCTGCATTGGATCAAGCTAAGAGACATGATGTTTCGACATTCGGCGATAGTCTTCCATGGCTCACAATAGCGAAAGTCGACGCTCTCGAAACTTAGGTGTCGTAAGGTGTAGATGCAGGAATAGAGCGCGGGAAGAAATACATGCGTGTAGCCTTTGCACTCTCCGAGGTGAAATGAAGTCAAGGATGTTTGAGCAGAAATCAGTGCATTGAAAGATCTTTCGAATGCTCTAACCCCCGGGGTTTCGTGGTGACGTGACCACAAGGTGTGCACGGATATATGGTTCTAAAAAGATGAGAGAATGAATGACGTGTGAGAATAAGATATCCTTGTACAACGTGAGGCAGGGAGTCGTCAAATACTTTACCAACTGACGACAGGTTTCGGACAACGTGATCAAAAAGTCGTTTATGGCCGTGTACATGACACTGAATTCTAGAGACTTTATTGGGGCAAAGAAATTTCTCAACTCATCGTCAACAAAGAAGCGACGCAGTGCAATTGTTCTCTTATCTAAAAAGTTGTTAATGGTGAGGCTGAGACTTGACAACTTCGCACCCCGATTGTAAAAAAGATTTAAGATTGTGTGTAGTAAAATATCTTCCGCGTCATCGATCAATTCTTCGCCTGTCATTTTTACCATTATGTCGTCCAGATCTTGACACCACATTTCCACAGCGGTACACAACGTTATGTACGACAGCGACTTCAGATATTGTACGTATGGATACTTTGGCTTCCTCATTTGAGTGATCGCGTTGCCGTCGTCGTTTAGGTCCGATTCTCTGTGAGCATTCTCGCCATAATATAAACTCTGCTGACGTTGGCTGGTGACCAGGGAGATGTCAATTCCGTTGGCGAGAAGGTTCTCCCTCTCTTGGTCATTGAGAAAGCAGAAATACATCTCGAGTAATTTGTCGCTACTGCGAGGCATGGACTCCTCGTCGTCCGATACCGATTCCAGAAAATGAAAAGGTTGACCCCAAAGTATGGGCATGGCGACATCACACCATTGGTGACACACAAAGATGCACGAGTAAATGTTCCTTAATCCAGCGTTCGAGTATGCGCCCAATTCATTAATTTCCACGAGGTTCCTGAAAATTTCAAGGAGAACATCCGAGTTTAAGAATGGCATCGTGTTCATCATTCCAGAAAAATTTCAATAAGCTTAAGTGAGATATGAAAGTTTTAAATATTCAATCCTTTTGAGAAGGAAGGACGGAATCGAATAGTGTATTATTGCGATTTTTCTTTATTATGGGATTTACTGTATAAATATTTTTTTTTAGAAAAGTGTCAAGGCGTAAATTGATGTGTGCTGACGATATCTGACGAAATTGGCATGGGAAACAGGAAGAGCAACAAGTTTCCAAATAAGTAGATTTCGAACTTTTCCTAGAAACAGGTTTTTTTTTACTTTGTGTGATACGTATATACAAAAACCTGAAGGAGAAAAAAGAGGAAGGGAGCGTGCTCGACTTATATAACTTCATCATTGAGTCACCTTCAAATCAGATCGCAAATGGACTTGTTTGAAAAAAAGTTGTGTAGGTTTGAAGACTTGTGATTCTGACCCCGGAATACAAAGCTTTCTTACATCTTGAAGGAATTTAATTTATTTTATGCACGAACAATGAGCAAACAAATTCGGTGATAAGTTTTGTGACAAAAACAAAGATTTTTTAATAAAAAATGCGCGAAAGTTTTGACATCATGGGTTATTGTAAATATCATGTGACCGAAATGATCGAATGTTTCACCAGACAAGGATTCCAAAAATAGGACAACAACGTTGAGGCCATCGATTACTTTGTTCTTTTTATATCCTGACACAAGAAAATATCGGATCCGACCTTGGTGCCACGGATTATCACAAAGAACCCTTTTCTGTATAAAGAAAGTTTCCGGATCAAGGTCCAACAAAAAAATAAAAAGTAACACCAATAAATTTACCATTCTTTATTAATCCTGCAATGTGGATATTACCTTGTTCTCCCATGGTACACATCAACGTGAAACCACACCCGCTAACATTTTTTCTCTTCGAGGACTTTACATAAGGGAAAGAAGGTAGATCTCGATTTCCGATTTCGGGTATTGCGTCAAGAAATTTCCTAAGCATTGGTGCGGTGACCCGACAAAACCTTAAAATCAAAAAAAAAGTCTATTACCAAAAGAGACCCAACAATGTTCAATAGTCACAAAAAAGGTATTTAACAATGGCATCGTGTAATTATGCCCAAATATGGATTCGTTAACCAAAATAGTGTTTAGCGGATGAAAAGATTAAAGAGTGAAACAAATATTTTCTCCTTTTTGTGATGGGAACACCACGGTGAACAATGCGAGAATGTTTGAAGATTGGGTCATTATGAACATTACCGTAATAACCTTATCATCAAACTCTAAATGGTCCGTATACGTCATAACACGACATGCCATTGATGAGTGAGATGCGCTCGGAGGGCATTGGAGGCCACGGATTTTCTTCACACCGAGACAGCGATACGTGTCCCGTGTAGATCAAACCGAAGGTAACATTTTTTATGTGATCGGAGTTAATGGATGCGGTGAACATAAACATTTGTAAATTCAGGGTTTTAAACCGTTGCGTAAGAACAAATTACGCGGGTTTCATGTATTGCATGCAAAAGATTAGGTCGCACGCTAGGAACCATTATATAAAGCAAGCGTCCGATGGACAGATTCTCATCCAAGTCTCTTTAAGAATAACAATTATGCCGCTCATCGCATCTCACAACCAATTTAAATCCCACCCCTCAAATTAAGTCATCTCCTTTGACTCGGACTTTCCGAAGAGGTTTTCAAGGTGCAAAATCTGGTACCATAAAAAACTTTCCAAATCGGCGAGTAGTGATAGAGACCACGACCATATAATTTGGTTGACTTGAATCCGTCAGAGGAAAAACGGAAAACGCAAAAACGCAGATACGGTTGTGGATTGGAAGATGACGTGAGCCTGGTGTCAATATGATTTCATGTGACAAATTTAATAATGTACACTCCCCTAACAAAAGTATCGAATCAAATTACTGTATCTTTACCTATTGCCACTTCTGTTACGAATCCGACCCAATCAGGTTACAAGGTCGAGGTCTTTATTTCTACTTGTCTAATTTGTAAAGCTGTTTATCGAACAAATATTTGTATTTTGATGACCGTCAAAAATAACATTATATGAACTTTAAGATAACTAGAAAAATCCTGTATCAAATGATAAATTTACTGTAACTGGAGAATAATCTCACTTTACATTAGAGCAGGAGACTAATGCCATGTGGCGCCACATAATACAATAATAATATGAGAACTTTAGAATATTCGTCAAACGGTTAATAATGAATGCATTTTACAAATTTGTAATGGTCATGCATTTTTAAACTAAATAAAAAAATGTTTCCTTATGCACTCGTACCCATGACAAACGGTATAAGTGACTAATTTTGAACCTGCGCTGTTAAACAATGGCTAATGAAACGATTACGCGTCATGCCATATGATCAAATCTATCGTACGGGCACATGATCCTGCGTCCAACGATACAAGTTTTTTTTTACATTGAACAAAAAAGTCACTTATTCTTTTGTTCCTCTTCCTTCCTTCCGTCATCTGGTTGCCCAGGATCATCATATTAAATTTCTTTGGAAATAGGGCTATGGTAAATATTCGAAATTTCAGAAGGTAATACAATAATAGCACTTGTGCTTATGGAATTCGTCGATCTCAAAGAAGTGTTGAAACGAAAATATCATCACGAAATTATTGGTTTTCTTGTAAATGATGTTAATAAATACTCTTGACAGCCTCAGGCTACGCTTCGGGCAGGGGTTATGCAGAATTTTTTTAAACAATTACTAATATATATATATACAGTATATACAGTATATCCAACATAATTATAAAAATATTAACAGAGTGCTAGCTTTCAAAGTCATTCGAAAATAGGTTTTAGAAAATCGATATGTCCATTAAATACAAAAAAAAACAAATAAATAACGATTAATATCCGAATTTAAAATTACTTATCAAAGCGATTTTTTTTTTTTTTTTGTTATTATACCGTACTACGTTTCATCAAAATTAGATATATCATAAAAAAATTTATTATAAAGATTATACTGTATCCTAAATTACCATCATGTAAAATTTAAATAGTTTCGAAATAATTGGTATTAGAAATTTTTTATTAAAACAATTAATTGTGTTAAAATGGTGAAATTATTTTCAAAAACATCACGGGTTCTATAAAATGATAAAATTTGAAATAAATACTTTCTGGTCAAAGGTTCAAATGATCTCTCGAAATCTTGAAATCTGACGATGATTGCAACTTCTAGAGTCACGAAAAGCTCGATGGCGGTGACCTAACCAATGCTCTGTTATGTAAAACTCTCGAACGAAAATGATTCTAATCGAATCCTTGGTCATCTTTGAAATCCTCTTTGTAGGCCACTCTATTGACACAACTTTACGGATTTATTATTTATTTAGCATTAATTTTTTTTTTTTTTCACATTAATTTTTAACTAATTTCAGTGTAACGTTCGAACGTCAATTATTCGAGAATAATGATTTATTATCTATCAGCCAAGTTTTCAACTTGATGATCGATAATAAATTTGGATTCTCGTCAAACGTCACGTTATTTTTACAAATTCTCGGCACGGTGGTCTGGAAAACTTTTGAGTAAAATTGTGCGTAAATCAATTCATCGTTATGTTTCCATTTTTGTGTTACCTTATCCCGTATTCTCTTTATTATGTAAACGTGATAAAAAAATTTCTTGGGATGTACAGAGATGCCCATTGGAATTTTCGACGTGCCAAGAAAATGGCGTGTTTGTGGAACCACTGGCTGTTAAAGATCCATGAGGTGCTTCGATAATCCAAAGAATGGAGGAAAAGCGCTCTATGCACGACTCAACACGTATACCTTGGCTTTATGATCGCTTGGCGTTTTTAAACTGATTTTCTTGCGCTGCAAGGCACGCGCTTGCGCACGGTTCAACGATGTTCATCACGTGCTTTGAATTGTAAAGACATAATAAAATAGAAGAAAATTACAATTAACATTAATAATATTAAATAATAAGTAACAGCTGACAATTCCTATGATTTAAATTATCGATTTGCATTTTTTTTATCGTCTTTCGGAGAACGGCTGCACATGGACTCCGCAGGACACCCTTACCATAAAAGAAACAAAAAATTAGTGCTGCGTCCTGCGTTTTCCTAAATTTGTTCTATCAATACATTTATTGATGCATGTTGATTTATAACATCTTCCCACATCATACAAATTATTAATGATTACAATTATTAGTTAAATTGAGTGGTACGCAGCTTACGTTATGATTGCATCTCAAGATCCGAATATTACCCCCAAAGATTCCTGCTTAAAATATTTCCGAGAATGAGAGATATTATTTACTTGGCGCCTAGTTCCCTTTTTTTGAAAGGTTCTTTGTGTGAAAATGGTATTTCACGCGAAATCAGGAGTAATTCACCCTTCGTAGTCCGTATGGCGCACTTTCTTTGTTTTCCTAATCGTTCTCGTGGAATCGATACCACCAATCGCGTATACACGATATTTCAATGACTCCTCATTCTTTGTTGTTTAATGGAACAGGTTTCTCCTTCATCAAAGATAACGGAAATTGTTATCTCCAATCGCGAGATCGTTTCATACACGGTGTCAATGACTTATTCATTTCATCTTTTTTTTTTTTCATATTGTCTGTATAAGAACAAATTTGGAATCTCCGTGAATATGCGTTCTTTTTTCTTTAGGAGAACAAGCTAGAAAGGTGTGTTACTTTCTTTAATGAACAATGCTCGCGTAATTTTACAATGAATCGATGAATGGCTAGTCGGAACAAAAATATCTTTCTTTGTATCATATAACAATTTTAAGTACCTTATTTTGCGGTGAACACATGATGTGGCTTGCAAGCATACACCAGCCACAAAGTATAATGGTCCGGTGTGTCACTTTTTATGCATCAACCGAACACCAAAAGTTATTCCTTCTTTCATGAATAATGCTCGATAAAAATAAGCGGCGGGGAACGGGTGAATTATTTTAGCCGAAAAAATATCCTTTTATTATAATCATTTGATGATTGGGTGAAAATTCACATGATGTGGCTTGTATGCCAAATCATAGTTCGTAATGACTCCTCAAAAATGATTACGCATCATTCCGCTCGTTGTTCGCGGAATTCCAATTGCGAAATCGTTCGAAACTGTTACTCAAAAGACAATTACTAAGACACCAGAAACTTGTTTCGACCAGCACACTAGCCACAATATTGTGACACGAAATTTCCACGTAGTAGCCAATTGTTACACGATGTCATTGAGGAGATGCAGGTCGGACGTCAATTGCACATAAGTTGATCGAAGACTTTCTCTTTAGATTCTTCCAATTTCAAATCACATGACATGTATCCAATTGTGAGAAAATCGTTTCCCGTTAGACGATAATTAAAGTTGAAATAAAATGTCCTAACGGTTACACGAGGCAAATATTTGGAAAACAAAACCCCAGAATATTAATAGTGACGCAAAGGAAGATACCGTGTTGATACTACTAGCCTTCCTCGAGGCAGACCCTGGGAAACGAGGCGTGCAGTTTGCCACAAACAATTAAAGAGAAACATAATAACAATACGTAAATGTTTGCCTTCAAACCCACGGCTTGCCACAAATAAAAAAAAACACACACACATAACAACAATACGTGTTATGTAGCATCTTCGTCTTGGAACCCACAGTTTGCCACACAAAAAGAGTTAAAGCACCAACTGTAATTCGAGTTAAACAAAAATTTTTATTTTAATCACGTGCGTCAATTGATAGATCGACGGACACACAACATACAGTACATATTAATTGATCTTATGAAATTCCATAAAAATTAATTCTGCGTGAACATAATGTAATCTTATGAATGATGCCACTTTTTTTCTTTTTCTTTTTTTTTTCTTTTCTTTTTTTTCTGTAATACATACAATACTCAGATTTTACATGTCGGAATCTTTACATGGCGTTAAATATAGAATCGAATGAATGTACGGATAAACGATAATGCATTTGTTATGATATAAGATCGAAATTATGATGCTTATTTATTATATACTTATTGCGAAAGAGATATTATTTTACTAAACGGGAGGATAAGGAAAATCCTATTTTAATCGTCATATACAATGGAATTATTTTATTTATTTATTTACTATTATGTTTTTTTTTTTCGGGATGTTATGGTGGATCTAAAAATATGCGTACATACATACATTTCTTGAGACAACAAACCTGTGATTGACTTATATTTTTTTACTGATTTATGTCAATTCCCCATTGGGTCTGGTTCATATTGTCAAACAAGAAATCCAAATTTTCTTGGAAATTCCAAATTTGCTCGGCATCAAACTGTGGAACGGTGTTGAATTGAAGATAATCATTCAAATCTTGGTGCATGAGTTCGGTATAGTCGGCTTGTGGAATTATGCTATTGGCGGTTTCAACCATACCAGTGGAAGAAACCTTGTTGCAACTGTCATCGGCCTGCCACAATGTAGCGGCGACGTCTTGTGGTTGGAAGGTGGTGAACCCAAGTGGATTGGACATCTGGAAGTAGTCCACGGGTGAACAGTCGAAAAAGTCAATTTCACTTCCTTCAAGGGCAGCTTGTAAATCGGACTGGAAGGTTTGTCCGAATTGATAAAAGTCCCGAGATAGCTCTGGAGTTGATGACAGGGAGTCGGTAAGAGGCGGAGAGGGAAACGGTGAATTGCCAAATTGCGTGAAGGCAATTATCTCGTTTGATAACATCTCGGTGTCTTTGATGTTGTTTTGTTTTGCTTGTTTGTAGATTTGGCGAACTTCTTTCGCAATTTCCTTATATTTAATCTTTACTTCTTCAGATTCACGTCTCCAGGACATTGATACCCAGGGAGAGACGTCCGTCATTTTAAATCTGAGATTTTGAGCAATTAATTCCTTTGTGTAAACTTTCCTGTAAATGAAGAAAGCGTTTGGTGGTTTCGAAGGAAGCTGCCGGGTTTTGCAGTCCATCAAATCTTTAGCATTGACCTGCGGCGGAAAAGGCAACACAAGGTCTGGCGGTGGACTGGTGACTCTACGCGATGGATTTTCACCCGCTTGTTCGGCATCGATTCCTTGCGAATTGTTTTGTTTTTTAATAATCTTGGTTGGTGCTGACTTTGGCATTTTTTTTTTCTTTTTTTTTTTCGAGAAAGCTTTGAAAAATTGGAATGAGATTGAAGCATAGGCAAGAGGGGGTATATTTATAATCTTTTGATATAGAACACAAAATATAGTGACCATTCCATGAGCCGTCCAGATATGGTGAATAAAAGCCAATAACCAATCAATTTTACTGTGCACGAGTTATTTGTGGCGCGAGTGGCTGAACAATGCTAATTTAGGTGGATCTCGGTCACAAAGTGGCGAGTAATTAACCGAACGCCGTCTAGTATTAATTACATTGCACTCGCCACACTTGACGATCGGGACTATTCATGGTTATGTTGTACATTTAACCGACAATCATCCAAAAAACACGTTTAGCCTATGTATTTGCGAAACTATGAATTGTTATTAGGTACCTTGTTCTTTCGACCTTAAAATGGCACAAATTAATTACAAGAAGTAGTGATCTGCCAAAGATTAATGAAATACAGTTCTTATAAAATTTGAATCTCTTACGCGCCCAATAATCTTTACTCATTAAATTGATAGGATCGTGTTGAATTGTCTATTTGTTTACTTGATATATCAGAGGTCTAGTCATTGTGGCTTTTTCGTGTGAAATT
The DNA here is from genome assembly GCA_910591835.1 of Acaulospora morrowiae. Taxonomy (NCBI): domain Eukaryota; kingdom Fungi; phylum Glomeromycota; class Glomeromycetes; order Diversisporales; family Acaulosporaceae; genus Acaulospora; species Acaulospora morrowiae. Next base: position 10,817 of record CAJVPV010001369.1, read on the forward strand.
CTATCCCTATCTCACGTTTCAAAAATAATGATTATAATGGGCCATTTAAAATTCTGCTTAACAAATCCCCAAATTCTTTGGTAACCTTCCTTCGATATTCCGAGTGCATTTTTCATTCTTTTTCTTTCCTTTCACAAAAGCTAAAAATACCTCAATGTAAATTCCGCGATTCTATTATTGTTATCAACACGCTAGAAGAAGGTGACTCATTGCACCTGTACCGACCTGCAGGCTGTGGTTTTCATTGATATGCAAATCCACTCGTTGGATTCGTGTTTCATACACGAAATGGCTCGTCAAACTCATGTTTCTGATCATATATTAATATATTAGTTTTTGTAGAAATACTCAATGCTTATTTTATTTTATTTTATTTTATTTATTTATTTATTTCCTGATTGACCGGAGAGTTTTTAACTGGTTCCTACTTCCAATTTCGAATTGATAATGTGTAAGTCACAAGATAAAACAAGACACGCCATTCTACACATACTGCAACTATCAATTGCTTCAATAATCAATGATCATGTTGTTGATATAAAAAATTTCTTCGAACTTATTTAGCACATAAGTACACTCATATCATAAATGACGGATTTTTTCACTTCATCGGAATGCATCAATGTATGCACATGCACACTATGATTAACAATTGTGCCACCAACCGGAGTTTCAATTGCGGTGTTTTAAGGTTTTTTTTCGGCCTTATTCTGAGTCTAACCAAATTAAATACCAACAAGCATTTGATCTTGTGGAATATTCTTTACTTAGTTAATCTGCATTTAGGTTACGACAAATTTCGAATTATCGAATCATTAAATTTACCATCCTTGGTTTGCAATTATAAAATATGTTACATAATGCTTTGTGAATATTATTAAGGATTTGTAATAAAAATTTCAAGAATTATTGATGTTGAAATTTGCTAACGTAAAATATACTTGATAAATCATGGATAACAAAGCACAGAAAAACACGAGCACTTATCAATTGGAAATTCAAGTGTAACGTTGGTTCTCGAGGTGACTTCGTTTTAATGAATTTCTTCTAATCCCTTTTGAATAGTCATTGTTGTCATTATATAAACTTAGTTAAGAGTTTAAAGGTTAAAAAAATCACGTAGCGATTTTAAAATTGGCTTACATTTTAATTTGAAATCATATTATCTCGAAGATTGTATTTCTCATCTTTTACAATAGTTTAACTATAGGTCATTGAGAGATATACTGTATGTGACCGAATTAATTTTAATTGCAATATTTTATTTGTTCGCTGTATCCATCGTTGCATATAAAGGGTAATCTGGTGTACGAACATAAAGTTGCTCACAAAATAATAATCATAAACGTTATATAACCACACATATTAAAAACGTTATATTGGTGAAGGTTTGTTATTTTCAATTAGTTCGCTTTTAGCCGAACACTTAAAAAGGAAAAGAACGCATCATCTTCAACATTAATTAATTTGTGAAGATCCAAAGTTTTCTCAAGATATTTAAACTTGAATAATAAGCAAATAATTTAAATGCCGTGCATGTCGGTCTTTTGATATCTTTTTATAACATTTTAATTGAATCGATTGGTTAATTAACAAGTTATGATTTATTATCTAAATAACATTCCATCTGATTAATTAATTAATTGTCATGATTATGTACAGTATGTTTACATTGAAATCAATAATTCATCCAAGACCATAAAAATTAAATTGATGGCAATAACAATACATATATTATTATAATATATACATTATAAAAAAATTTTTTTCTTAAATTCAATTATTCAAATTATCTTTACATCAACGAAAATTTTTTTTTTTATGTTAATTGAAAGATAACGTAAAATAAAAATTTTAATGTTATCATATGAAAATAAGAAAAAATAAGAGATATTGTAGATAAAATGTTTTTCATTTAAATAAACTTTAATTTATTGATAATTTGATTAAATTGATTTTTATTTTATTGTAATCATTTTGGATTTAAAAAAATATATAATAAAAACATGAATTTTTAATAATTTTAATTAAAATATAAAGACTTGAACTTATGTGTATCAATATTTTCTTGTTTTTTGTTCAATCTTGTTGTATAAAAATTTTTCGTATAATCATTATACAATGGATAGAATTATAAATTTGAAAAATAAAATTCTTTTTTAAACCTTATTTATTTATAAAAATAATAGTTGTTTAATAAATAATTAAATAATTAAATAAATATACTGTATATATTTTTGAATAAAATAAAAATAATTAATAAATAAATAATACAATAACTAAGAATATATACAGTGGTTTGAAAAAAAAATTAGTTTTATAATAATTTAATAATTATTGTTTAAATAAAATAAAAACTTTTAAAAAAGATTTTTTTATAATATAGTAAATAATATATTTAAATTTTTTTAATAATTAATTGACAATTTTATTTTAAACTAATAATATGAAATTCAAAAATTATATAAACCATTTTTTTATTCATAAAAAATTATTAAAAATTTATTTGTAAATCAATACTTTTTAATTAAATTTTGTTAAAATTATTCTATATTTTTTATTTATCAAATTTTTATATATTAAAATAATTTTTAATAATTTTTTAATTATATATTTTTTTAAATAAATTTAAAATTAATATTTAATCAAGTTAAATATAAAAAACTCTTTTTCACAATGTTTTAATTTGTAAAAAAAAATTTTTTTAAATAATGACATAAATGGTAAACAGTAAATAGTTAGCAAAAACCTCTTCCTAAAAAAAAAGTTTATCTTAACTTACTGCAAGGTGCAAAAGATTGATTAACTCTTCATAAAGAAATAAATATTTTGGAATGGGCAGAAACCTCTTTGATTAAACCTTTTGCTTTACTAAGTGAAACCTATGTAAGTAACTTTCAAACAAAAAAAAACCTTTTTATTTATTCAAATACACCACTACTTAATATACTACAAAACTATATATAATATCAAACACAATCTTATTTACAAAGGGCAGTATTTTATTTTTTCAGAGTTTTTGTTTTATGCTAATAACAACTAGTACCAGATTCATTATAATCTTTTGACTAGTTCTTAATTCTTATCAATATTACCTTTACACTTACAAAAAACTGAAATAAGTTTACCTCTATCTAAAGATTTATATTTCACAAATAATTAATTATATTTTGTCTTACTCCATTAAATCAAAACAACACAACAACCTATTGAATTAGAAGAGTGTGAGATCAATGTCTTGCATGAGTTCCAGTAATATTATTAAAACAAACCCAAATCAGAAAATATTATACAACTTTATTTCACATCAAAATACAAACTTGAAATCAATTCTTTTTATAGTCGAAAGACTATTACCAATCAAAAATTTTAAATTCAACAACTACTAAATTACATATACCAATTATTTACTTCAATTATAACAACATTATAACAAATACTATAATAATGGAGTTGCACCTCATATTATTCTGTTTACAAAGCAGCCAATGCTTAACTGGAGTGAGTAGTTTAAGTTTGTAATTTATTTAAGGTAGCAGCAGGTTAGGATAGAGCCAATCAATACTTACAGAAATTATTATTACTAATAATTTATTAGTTATATCTAGTAGAAAAGGATTATTATAGTAATACTTTTTTTAATAAATTTGGTTTTTTTCATGTTCTTTATTATAAAGAAGATTTATAGATAAATAGTTTTTTTTACTTTTTTCAACTAATATTTTGTAGAATATATCTATCTTAAAAATAGTATAGATCAATGTTTATAGCAACATATTTCAATGTATCACTATTTTTATAAATTTTATACTAAGTTAACTTTGTAAAAATTGAATCAATAATTAATAAAGATTACAATTTGAGATATGCAAAAAAAAAAAATTAATATTTAAAAAATTTAATAATATATATAAAAAATATAGTAAAAATTAAAATTTAAAATTTAAAAATATAATAATAATAATATTATGTAATTATTTTAATAATCAACTATTCAATATTAATTAATTAAAATTTTTTAAATAATCTAAGTTTTAAATAAATAAATATTTATTATATATTAATGACAATATTGATATTTTAATATTTTAAAATTTTAAACTCAAAAATTAAAAATTAAAAAATTTAATAATATTTTTATCTTAATAATTATTTGTTTAATATTAATTGGTTTTTTAAAAAATAAAAATTCTTGATATAAGCTTCAAAATTAATATTTTTTTATTTATTTTTTTATTTTGGTCAACCAGCTGGACCTTGCCATATCATGCTTTATTATTTAGAGTCATATGTATACATTCATATATTACAGGAATTACTATCTATAACCTAACTACAATGTTATATGACTATATCAATTTTACTCCATATCGGCTTGTTGCTATCGGTGTAGCTTTATAAGGGGTGAATGCCGAAGCTAATGTATTAAAGCCCCATTAGTGTTGCAAAGTATACTAATTTGTTTTATTTTGGGTTTTGTGCAGAATTAAGGAGAAATTGAAATGTAATATACTGGGTGATACCTATCTTGAGTGAATAGAACCCTATTTGAGAAAATCTTCTACATCCTATACTATACATGTTGCTGAAATTCATAGATTCTTGACACAATTGACGCAATTATTTGATGCAATTAATTGAGTCACTATTAAAACATATAAATAATTGAGTCATGACGCAATTATTTTTGAGGATTTTGGGAATTGAGTCAATAGCAAAATATATTTATGTCACATGTATATCCTATACTATACTAACTTCTAAGCCACCCAGACAACTAGGTACTTATACTGATTAATGGCCCACAGTGTCGGTCTTACTGCAGTGGCCCAACTCAAAGAGGCAACTGTTAAAGTGATTCAGAAAGAATCTTCATAATTGCTTCTATAGGAAAAGACACCTGGTATTATAGGAAAGGATTACTAAACAATCATTACTCAAAACTGGACTTCTTTTTCACCTTTTTGACCATTTTTCAATAATCATCATAACACCAACCGGATTATTATTATGCCACAACTCCTTTTATGACTAGGTCACAATCTCAACGCCCACTGGATTAACATGTGAATTGGCTTCTTATGAGAAACAATATTTAACAGGTTATGGTGCCAAATACCATTTTTAATCCAGTTCAATCACTTTCACCTGGAGTTGAACTAGTATCTTGTAATCTGACCTGTGGAGTACTAACCATTGCACTATTGACCTACAGATTCTTCAAAATTAATACTAATTTATTTATTATTTATTTTTTTTTTTGAGTAGGTAAACACCATTTCTTTATTTATTCGTATATTACAAGGTATACATTTGGAAAGAAACAAC
>CAJVPV010001370.1:0-16140 GCA_910591835.1 Acaulospora morrowiae
TTGATTATTGTACCTTACCTTGTAAGTGAAAGTATAATAAATATAATAAAGCATGATAGCCATTTGTTCTTTTCAAAAAAATAAAATAAAAATAAAAAATAAAAATTATTAACTTTTGCATAATATAAAAAATTTTAATTTTTTTTGTATATATGATTTTGATAGGATGTTGGTAACTACTGTACATCAACTCTTACACACTAATAACCATACGTAAATTTGTTTTTTAAACGATTGTCAAATAGGCAGATCCATTTAAGTTACGAACAACCAATACGCATAAGAACTTTCAATAAACAGTCGAACGCATAACTCATCAAATTTATTATATTTTCACACAAGGAGGCAATAACAATTTTGACAACTTTACTATGCTATGGCATCCAAATTACCTGCGTTACACTACATATAATGGAATGACTAGTTACATTCTCACATCATTCATCATTTATGCAAATTTCTAACAAATATTTTATAGAGTGAACATATCCCTTGTTCTTGCACGATTAATTGATCTATTTTTAATTCGAACGATAAGTTCTTATGGCTAATGATAACTTTTGTATTTATCGTTTGCCGAATAAACTTGATTGAAATTGATTTGTTGGTGGCTTCCTTGAAATGGTTTGTGCCAGTTCTCTTGGTGACATGGATTCGACAATAGACAACACGGGAACAGCTGTTGAAACAAAATCAAATGAGCAAGCAGACTTTTCTATATAATTTGATGAACCATTTTCACTAACCGTCCGTTTTCTGAGCGTCTTGTCCTACAAATGGGTTAATGTTATCAAGGAATTTGGTACGTCTGTAATTAAGGTATTGATTGCGCAATTTTTCCACATTTTCATGAAGCAACGCAACTTTCCCCGTTACCGCCATGAAGCTGTTGTGTTGATTGCGCATAGCTTCAGTGAGTGCGGCAAGATCTTGATCTATAAAACGTTTGGTTAACAACTTACACATAATGAAATAATTTGAATCACTAACACAAGTAAACTTAATCGCTCGTCACCATTGCTTCTTTCAGGATTTTGATATATCCAATAAAAGTGGCGTTCCAATTCCTATAGGTGGAAAAAAAAATTTTTTTTAAAATAAAAAAAATAAGAAATATTAATAATATTACTTTAAAATAATAATACCAATTGTAGTAAATTAAAATATCAAACTCACATCGATGATCGACTCATACTGTTGTAATCGATCTTCGAACGAGACAATAAGGTCATAATAATATCTTTACAAATAATAATACATGTTTAAAAGTTAGGAAGAGACATTAAAATAACCCAAGAGAATGATACGAAACAAGTAAATAAATTACTTTGAGAAGACGTTATCACCAATTTGTATTACGGCGTTGTTCTGTCCTTGAGATGCCGCATCGTAAAATCGACGAGCGTTATCCACAAGTCCAATGTGTTTATCCAACTCTGACAGCAGCTTTCCTAAATAAGATTGACCGCTCTGCAGATCATTGGTCAGGTGGGCCAATTTCTGTACGGTATATGTTCAGCAGGTTAGACGAGCCTACAGGCGGACATCGATTATTGTCACATTCAATAAATAGAATGCCAACTGACTTCTTACGGGAATGAGTCGGTACCTGAAACAATATTCGTGATTCATTGAAGACATCTTGTATTTGTTGTTTGATGTTTGGTAGATTCATTGAACCAATTGATGTCATCATTCGCTTTTGTTGTTGTATGTGATTACTTTTTTTTTTCAAAAAAAAAAGAAAAGAGAAAAGAATAATTTTTTTTATAAATAAAAGTTAATTATATAGAGCACGATAATATTCAACATACTCCAAATTTGTAAGGTATTTCTGATAATCTTGAGGAATATCGGTGAACCTAGTCGCTTTCGTAACATTAATGATGTTAAATTGTCCACTAAAAAGTACAATAATTGTGGTAAGAGATAACTATAAAAATAAGAATTCAAATATAGAGCTGCATTACATTGATGTCCCTAATCCTTGAGCCGTCGTTGTGGAGAAAGAGGTCAAGCTAGTTTGCGTACTTGAGCCTCCAAGGCTAAAAAATGGTTGCGAGGAAGCGCTACTTGTTACGTTCCAGGATAAATTGGTTTTCGCTCCCATGTTTCCTACCGGTGGAGCTAGCCCTTGGCTACGACTAGCCGCTACTTGGCTCCCAAAATTAAAACTGCTTCCCGGTCCAAAACCTCCAGAAGTCGGAGGTTTTAACCCACCCAAGTTGCTAGATGAAGTGATCCCTTGATTGCTTTGAAGTGAAAACCCTCCAGCAGCATTTGTTGTTGGATTATTACCGAAAGTATTGAATGTGTTGGTAATACCAGTTGTTTGGTTCGTCAGATTAAAGCTGAAACTTAGGAAAGAATAAACCTGTCAAATCCTTTAATAGGTCAAAAAAAAAAAAAATCTCCTTCAGTACTTACGCCTGTGACATTTGTGAAGATCTTGTTGAAGGTGGAGTGTTCTCGTGAGCTTGATCCGAACATACGCAAGTACTTAAACTGACTTTTGTTTTCTGATATGTAATCTAGATTAGGAAAGATTTACATTTGTAATCAAAATACGTCAATCGAGGTTTGGTGTTTGTTGTTAGCCTTTCAAGAACCGAACTGTCAACAAAAACTTACCTTCTGTCCTTGATTAAAGGGTTATACCTCGCCGGTTTTAGTTTGATTAATTCATGGGACCCATGATGATGGCCACCGCACAAAATGGGCACACCGATCCAAGAGCTCAACTCGAAGAAATAATAGACAACTTACTAAATAAAATATGGGAAATAATGGTACAACTCAATGAATATAGTTCTGAAAACAAATGGGCTATTTTAAATTCTTTGTAAGTGGACGTGCGATTATAGTTTTCCGACACGCTTGCAAAGGTTAAATAAATTTTGCATATTCGTTTGAAAAAATTACAGGCAAGATCTTACGGGATGCTTGGATGATATTAATCGACTTCAAGAAAAGATCAAACACATAAAGGTTCCAATGACGGTGATAGAGTAAGTCAGATTTCTCAGTGAAGATATTTCTGGTGATTCTAGATATTTAATTCCCCTCCATTATATTTATTAGTTATATTGATGAAGGTCGCAATCCTGACATATTCATGTCCGAATATGTTGAAGAAGTGATGACAGAAAATAACGTAGTCAATGTTAAAAATGAGGCCATAATAGTAAATATTACGATTATTTTTAATTTCTTCGGAATACATGCAAGCTCGTTCATTAGTTGACGATTTACTTTATTAGGATTTCAAGGGCATGCTTCTCGAACAACTTCAAGAGACGTTTCCTGAGCAGACGGACGCATATAAAAAGTGCGTTCAAATGAATAACAGTGACCTGCCAGCCACCAACGGTCATTGAATTTTTATGACTTCGCATAGAAGAATCATTAACATATCCAGAGCGAACAAGACTGACTAAGTTCGTAACGAATCGCCCGGTGTACTTTCAATGATCCGCAATTTCTTGGACTTAGAGGCAGGTTTAAAATCGCTATATTTCTAGTATGTACCACACGAAATGTTGGATCTAGTTTTTTTTTTTTTTCTGTCTGTCGGGCAGCGATTTACGAAGTCTCGGGGTAGCGTCAAAATTGGGAAAATACAGAAGACTTGTCATCGGAATTAATCTATTTCATTTGAGACTTTAAAGTTTTCATTAATTATCAAGCGTCGCAAATTGTATAAGTCTGTCTGAGAAACTGTCCAACTTTCAGATTTTTTTAATGTACATCAGTCACGTATAATAGGGTTGACGGCATATTCATGTATCACATTATAATTGCAAGAACTCTGAATATACATAATAATTCTTGATCAGAGAAAAATAAATTTTAAAAATGATAATGAGTGAGAAATCTTTAATTAATTAAAAGATAATTGAGAAAAAGGGTTTTCTGATGAAAAGTGATTGATGTCAGGGGATCCATTCGTCATTAAGATTCCTGAAAAGTTCCATCATGAATAATCTGCCAACATCTTTGACAATGCTTCCCTAGCCAGGTCATCATCATCATCGTCATCAATGTCACCACCATCGTCATCTAACAGTTTTAATTCAGTGTTAGACAGGCAGAAAGAACATTTTTCATATGATCAAACTTACCCGTGTTATACGTGATCTCTCCATCTCTCTGGAACTCATCGACAGGAGATGACTCCCTTTCGTTAGCCATTTCATCTACATCTACATCTTCACAATCTGACATATTTTCCAGGATGGACAATGCATTGGCAATTTCCATATCCGTCGAGTTGGTGGTAACTAAAACATCCGATCGAGCATCTGCTGCATAAGGTTCGTCATCCGCATCTACCACAGATCCTTCACATATATCGGAGGAACGAAATGTAGTTATAACCGGTGAGGACAAGCCATTTAATTCTTGTGATGTGTTGTCCATTAATTCAGTCTGACTTTGGCGCGAAACAGGACTTAAACAAGGAATACTTGGTGAGTTCGCAAGTGCCGACTTAAAGCTACCATCAACATCTTTAACTATGAGAGTTCCTCCACCCTTAATTTCACGGTAGAATACGGATTTTCGATTAATATGTTCGCATCTAAAGATAATTTTCTAAATGAAAATGGAGATACCTCGACTTCCGTATTAAAACCATTAGTTGACATAGGTATTGATGTTGTTGGATCGTGGATATTAAGCATCGCAAGTAAGACAGTTTCTTCGGTTTTCAGCTTCAACTTTTGGTTATCGATGTGTTCCAAAATGAGCATCAAATGATCCTTCTCCCTTCGTAGTTCACTTTCGAGCTTTGAGTACGGATCCTTTCTAAAACAAAAAGATGGGTACTTTTTTTAATCCTGCAAAACAATAAATACGTGATTTCAAGTTATGAAGCAAATGCGTCTGTTTTCAATCTAAGAAGTGATGTATATGGCAGTTGTTTTTCTAGCCACCTAGGATACCGTGTTCCTTGCGATTTCGACTTTTGAGACCATTCCACCTCGAGATTACTTGATTGGACTGAGGGTGCATATTCACGTCCAGATCTTGTTGGGGGCATTGTATTGTGGAACGAAGTTCGAAAGCGAACGAAGCACGCAAGTACGATACGCAGGTACGTAGTAAGTGAAAGAATAACAGCCAATTAAAATTCGTGTTCATCAAATTTTTGTCAAAATCGCCGGGTGCCCCGTGCTTTTACATTACGTGCCAGAACTTCCTTGACACTTTCTATAAATGGTATCTTCGCCTTTATATAAAAATATTTATTTTACTTTTGACATATATTTTTGGTAACACTCCGATTGAGGGTAAGCGAAGCTAAAGGACAGATAATGTCGGGCTCTTTCTTCGGCTTCGATACGACGTTGCCCCCCTTAAATCCAGACCAGTTTGCTGGCCTAAGCGGTAATCATAACGTTAATGGGCAACAAGACGAAACAGAGGACGAAGAGTTGGAAAGAAAAATTAAGGCCTTCACTCTTGATTCAGGGGAGAACTTTGAAGTTTTTGATTATGAGCGAAATTTTGATCTTGGGAATCAGTTGGAAGAATCGGGGGACGACCTGAACGATGAGACGTTTGGAGTTTCGGTTGATGTTGGTGTGTCTTGTTATTTTTCTTTATCAAAACCTTCCTAAAACGAACCCTTTTTTCTAATTAAACGTGAACATTGAAAATTCGCGTCATTAATCATAGGCAAGGACTTTGATTTCATAGAAAGCACCACGAAGATAGCGGACACAATACAAAAAGAGGAAGAAATTTATATCGGGCGGAGGGAAAGTTCCACGTCGGAAAACGGTAGGATTATTCTCAAACTGATTTCGTGTTTGAAAAACCGAGACTCATCTCTGAAATTATGGTAAAATTGGTTCAACCTGTAATCCAGAAAATAACAATCGAATGCCGTATGCGGCGTTGTGGAGTAATAATTCAGATGCTATAGCCAACGGGAAAGGTAATCAAGCGAATGACATAGCACCAGGAGTTCCGCCTTTGCCTGAGGTTACTATTAAAATGTTCGATTTTCTCGAAAGCTCTTTTCATTGACCCTCATGAAATTAAATCATCTCGATTTATAGCCTCCAATAAGCCCATCAATATGGGGATTCCATCCATCGAATCGTAAAGGTATGTTTGAGTCTTTTGCACTCACCTATTTTATAACTATATCGATTTCTTACTCGTTGTCACTTCAGATGCCCTCGCCCAAGAAATACCCAGTATCTCAGGTTCCTTCGAAAACTCTCAAAGATACACGCCACCACCACCTCCGACTTCACCACCGCCAGGTTTTGGTCCGCCATCGCATTCCACAGCTCGTACGCCAATGTCGCTTGAACAAATCGAAGCTCAATTACACAGACAGGCTGGAATACCAGAGAAGAGGATGCTGAGCTTGGCAGAAGTTGAGGCAGCTCTGTTAGGTATTAATGGACGACAGCCACATCCCATGTATCCCGCAACCGAAGCGATCTTTAGGGAACAGAAAAACGTTTCCTACTTGGAAAAAGAGGCTGCCTTACGAGAACAGGAAGCTTTGATCGAAAGGGAGAGGAAACGACGGGATAAACAAAGAAAGCTTTCTGAAATGGTTACTATTAATTTTCAATTACAAGAAAAAAGAAAAGAAAAAAAAAAAGTTAACCTATTATTAATATTAGGTTAATCATTTTAAACTTACAGTCCCGATACAATGGTCTCATGACACAAAGTGATAAGGATTACATCAACCGCATCCAAATTTCACAATTAGTAACTGACGATCCTTATGCTGACGATTTTTATTACCAAGTATACACCGCCATTCGAACCCGTCAGTCACAGCCTCAGATGTCTGCTTTTTCGCCACAAGCCGGAGGAACTGGCTTCATGGGACATGAGCGAGGTCGACACCGAAGCAGGGGGTCAGAGAGTGGCTTGCAGAAAATGCAGCAACAGGTGCTGAGGATAGTAAATGATGCAAGGAGAAAACCCAAGATGACACAATGTAAGTGACACTGTGTTAGTATTGAACAATACTCAAGTAATTACTAATTTTCGAGGTTTTTCTTCATTAGTATCACTTGAAGGCGCATTGGGAAAAATAGCTCTTAACTCTGTTCGCAATCCCAGGCAATTGCTGCAAGTTTCATCTAAAAACAATGACAACCATAATCATTCGGGGTCGAGTAATAATGGCAGCGTTCACCACCATCACCAAAAGGTTCCGTCAATTTCATCACACGGCATTACGGATCATCGGAAGGTGTTGCGATCCATCGAAAATGTTTACACCGCTGTGCTCTCTTTGGAAGAGTTAAAACGAAACCAACCCCAAAGAATATACACAGATTATGAAAGGGAGTCTTATGAAAAATGGTTTGCATATTGCTACACTTCTGGCACAGAAATTTTGATTATTGCCGATGATTCAAACATTTTGTTCGTTTAGGAAGGAAGAATATGCTGAACTTGCTAAAACAATGTGGGAAGAACTTCGAGTGACAGAGGCAATCGGTGTCAGGTAATCAATTAAGGTTTAATATTGATGCAACTCCGTGGAAAATAGAAATAACCTCGATATATATGATCCTAACAAATTATACGCTTTTTCGATGTAAAGTTACCCGCATCCCCTTATTAGTATATTGTCCATTTCCAAGGGAAAAAAAGTTATCCCACGCGTCATGCGTCACTGTAATGCAGAACAAATACTTCTTCTGATTACGATGTTGGTTGCAAATTTTGAATCACTGGATGTGTGTAAAGGTGCTATCTGGGGTCCACAAGGAGGCGTGGGTCCAATAATGTTGGAAGAAGTAGAATTATTTATGAATACGGTTGTCCCTCCGTTACTGCAGTTCGTGGCAGAAGCACAATTGAGAATTGTTACCAGATTATTCGGATTGTTTGTGGAAAGGAATAATATTGTTTGGGTGGCGAGAAGCAAGGTATTGAGAATTTCTTCTCGTGTTTCTGCGTAGCTCTATGCGTCCCCTTTTGGATGATTGACGCTTGCCTCATGTAATAGGTTGGTCTTGCTTTTTTAACTATGTTTTTGAGTCGAGCCGAAATTTTAAAACAAGGTGGTGGCTCTATCCAAGGTTTACCACAGCCAGAAGAACGAGAGTTGATTCAATGGTAAATGATCATCTTCCCTTGTCGAATTACCATCAAGAAAAATCTCTAATACCTTTCAATTAATTTAAGGCAAGAATTATATAATCATTTATTTTGCACCCTACAAAATCATTTTCTATCATTATTTCCGCCGTTTCTCGTTGGGATTGACGATATGTATGTATGGCAATTCCTTGCGGCAATGGCAGTGGGCGCTTCTACGGAGCAACAGCATATACTGGTTACGGAAGTTAGGTAAATTCTTGAAGAAATTTACCTTTTTATTAATTATCTGTGCAAACCGATACATTTGCTTTTATTCACCAATCCTCTTCATTGAAAACACAGAGAACGAGTGCTCGATACCGTGGTGCAAGCCTCAAGGATGTCGGCAGATAAAGCATCTCACAAAATAGCAAACGTGAATTTATTTTTAAACGCATTGGGACTTGATGCATCACAGCTTAAAATTTAAGGAAAAAATATGTCCATAATCTGAACCAAGGCGATGAAAAACATTAATGAAAAAAAAAAGTTGTCGCATTCTTTATTCTCCTGGTTACAAAAAAAAAAAAATAATAATATTTTTTTAAAATCTATAATCCGAATGTATCATATAGAGAATATTAAAGAATTAAGAGACAGAATGTTCATAGGAGCAGATAACAAGGAAAGTACTATTATTTGAAGCAGTTAAAAACAAAAAAAAAAGTTTTTTCCTTCAATTTTTGTAAACAAAGAAAAGCTGCACTAATTGTATATTAATCATTGATGAATTTACATGTATTGATCAGTGTTCGTGTAATTAAACCATTTCATCACGAGAAATTGCATAAACATCGCAAATTATATTTCAAATATAACGTTAATAACCGATCACCGAACATTAATATTACCAATTTACTTTTATTGCAGTCGTTATATATTGCAACTGTACTAATGTAATTTAAGTACAGTCAACTGCCTTTAATTCGGACACTAACTTTTCAAAGCTATTGTCCGAATTAACATAAGTTTATATAGATAGACGAATTATCAAGATTTTATAATTATGAAAAAAAATAATAATGAAAAAAATGAGTGTCCGGATTATCAAAAGTTCGAATTAAAGAGGGACGAATTAAAGAGAGTTGACTGTATTATAAAAAAAACATACAGTATATTCAAAGTTTTTTTAAAATCCAATACTATAATTATTTATTGAATTATAACCAAAAAAGAACGCGTTCAAAGATTTTTAACACGCTGAAAATTTGATTGATTTAATTAATTTAGGTGTAAAGTTGTAATCTTTTTTGACTCAATTTTAAAATAAATTCGTTTATTATTATGATTACGATTATCTAGATAAATTATTAATAAATAAGAAATGAATTACTTTTTTTTTATTAAAAATACTATTAAAAAATAGATAAAGAATTCAAAAATTTAAATTAACATAACGGATAGGTAATTTTAATTTGAATTATTGTTAAATCGGTTTTAAATGTAAGCAAATATCGAAAAATAAGGTGACTCGAACGGAAGAGTAGTCTGAATTGAGTTGCATTACGGTGTAATGTCTTGCGTATTGCACTTCATAGAGCTACCACCAGTGAACCACGTTTAAATAATCCATGACCCCATATCAATCAGTCCGAAGACCTCATATTTAGGAATCAGGAAGATGACGTTTCTGGTTGTTCACTACTCACTTTCATGAGCGTCCCCGCAAGAGACAATTTGGTTTTTCTCAGACCTTCCCAAGGGTTTTTTAATAAACTGTGAGAGAATCACAGTCCGTATGTTTTCCCCTAACGCAAGCTTTCCGTTCGAGTCATCGAAAAGAAGTGTTTACATTCTTAATTTGTGGTTATATAGAAAGAATTACAATAAGTGATCATTATATTTTCATTAATAAAAAGTTCATCATATGTATATTAATACTGAATAAAATATTTTTAATTCAAAAAAATTGTTTCCTATTCTATGACCTTCAACATACGGATGCCCCAACTTTACAAGTCTTAACCACAAGTGTATAACGCTTAGGTTATCGAGGTTTAATGTGAAAGTTATCAGAGAAGTCAAAAGTATGTTTCCATAAGTTAAAATATCAGACCAGTCACTTTACTTACATTCTAACAAGCTCATTTCTGGTTCACGCTCACCTGCCTTTACGTTTACCGACTCGGAATCTACAAATTTAATTCATGAAAAGATAAAAAAAATCCGAATCATCACTTTTTCCAATAATAAATCATTTATCAACCAATCAAAATTTTTATTTACTTTTTTTCTCGAGAATGATCCACCAATTGTAATAATACAGTAATTAAATATAAATTATAATATTTTAAAATTATTGTAATTTACCAAGCTTATTAAATAATATGTTTGAAGGAAAATAAGAAAATACAAAGGCAATATTTACGGTCAACTCGATTTATTTAAAACATGAATATCTTACCTTATTCATTGTTCATATGCAAGTTGAAGGAACATGCAACTCTTGCTGCTAATTTTCTTCTCTCATCATCTGAAAGGGTTTTACCGCGTTCTGTATGGGAAAACAACATTTTAATGAACTTGAACAATTTCATTTGATCGAGAAAAATAATATAAATTTGTGCTACCTCGCAAACTATTTAATCGAGCAAGAACTTTGTCAAACCCATCTTCGTCATCAAAATCTCCAAAGATGTGTTGATGCATAGATTCTATTTCTTGCTGAGAGGGCAGCGCTAAAGAGAATGATGTTATTTGAATTTATTTGCAAATAATGTGCAAATATCCAAATTAATTAATCATCACACCATCGCCAAAGAATTCTGTATCATTGTCATCAAAAGGTGCCGAATTATGATCATCAAATTCAGGTGCAGATTCCAGATGAGAGTTATTTTCTTTATGATTTAATTGGGAAATTGCTATTTTTAATGCAAATTAATGTTCATAAATCATAACGACACATCGCTTCATGACGAATGTTCATTAAAAAACCTTCGGAAAGTTCTTTGTTATTGGTATCTTCTATATGATCACTAGTCTTATTGGTTTTTGATAAGCGGGTCATATCTTCCCACATGTGAGATTGCAACGCTTCCAAAATTCGCTCTATTCCAACACGTTCTGCGACTGTTAAAGATTGTTAATACTTCTATTCGATCTAGTGTCATGAAAAATGGTTGAATTGTAACGCGTACTTTCATCATCTCTTTTCTTCATGTCCAAATCTACGTATTCAAACCCATTTTCTATACACCAATCCTCAAATGGATCGTTCTCTGCATCGATTGTATCATGTTGAATATTTCTTCCAGTGCCTACCGCAAGAGTGATGGATGGTTCGTATTTTTGTATAAATGGTAAGTAGGCTTGGATGTCATCAAACGTTGACGGCTATTATATAAACATGGTTTAGCACCAATCATAAAGAATTTCGAAACACAATACACGCATACCTCGTTTTTCTTAAATATAAATAATATTGCATCTACGACTTTTCCAATGCCATTTTCCTCATTTTCGTATCCATCTATTACCTCTGAATCCAATTGACTTTTGTGAACTGTTTCATCAACCCAAAACTCAACATTCGCTGTGTAATACTTTGTTATTATTTTCCATGGTATCTTCATTCCGGCATGATTTGCGTTATCTGAGGTTTCGCCATTTTCATTGTTTTGATCGAGAATTATTTCATCAATCCTTTGGTTTGAACTTGACAGAATTTCTGTATAAAGGTTGTGCCAAATTTGAGGTATTGAAGGCCATAATCCAAAAGAAAAAAAAAAATTTTTTTTTTGCTTGAATAAAATAATTGTGTATTTACGTTTAATGATTGATAATTTCCCTACATTTCGACGTCCTAGTACAAGAATTTTATTCCGTATCAGCGATGTAGACATCATTTAACAACCAAGATTTGGACGTCACGGTTCACGCAAGTCATATTTTTAATGTCATATGATATATGTAATACGAAATAAAAAAATTTTTTGATTATCGCCGATCGGATTTTTCGATCACATACACGTATCAACAACTTTAACTTAAAAGAAACGTAATGCTCGGTCGATCCTTACGTACCCTCAAACCATTACTCACTTCTAATCATTATGCGACACCAACTTTTCTCTCGCAAGGTTTGAGCAAAAGATGCCCAGCGCGTCTGTTTCACGGCAAGTGCATTCATTCAATGGTTATGTAAAATTTTGGTTCTTTCTTTATAAGAATTTTTATTTATATAGCCACGCAAAGGTTCAGGTCTATTGACGTCGCTTCCCAGAATATTGTAAATGCCCCGGTTGAAATACCTATTGGAACACCCTCGTCAGAACCAGCTATACAACCAAATATAGCAGCAGTAGATGCTAAACAGTTGGATAATCCGCTTGCAGCGTACAATCGCAAATTGGACGCTTGTAGGCGTACCTCGAGATATCTTTCAATAAGAAATATTTGTGAAGAAATGCAAAGGGCAAACGTAAAGCCAGATTTATTAACATATAATATACTATTATCGGCTTACGAACCGCTTGGAAGCGTACCGGAATCTTTGAAATTGCTTGATGACATGGCTTTAGCTGGTGTAACTCCTGATTTAACGACATATCATATTTTATTGAGGGTAACTAAATCTACTTCAATCGCATACACTTCGTTGTGAATGATTGCCTCATCAAATTTTATCATTTACCCTCTACATGAAATCTATTTATCTAAAGACATGTGCGAGTGCACCACGTGTTTCTCAGGACGCATATTATCGCGAACTTATTTTTGATATGATCCAAAAGGACTGGAACTTACAACCGAATATTTATACGCATGAATGTTATTTAGATGCTTTGTTATCTAATGGAGAACTTGAACGTAGTGTTGAATATTTGGAAACCTTAAAAAGTAAAAATATTCAACCACTTGTTAGAATGTATGGGAATGTAATTCATTCGGCTATCTCGTATGGAGCGGTCGGTGATGCGTTCGAACTGTTGAAGATGGCAGAAGATGACAAGTTACCGATTTATGTAAATATGTATTATGATGTATTGAGGAGTTGCGCGGATGATTATAATGTAAGTGGATCTCCATTATCATTTTTTTCATACAAGGATCTTTTTCAATATATATATATATATATATATAAACCTTTTGTGATACAGCTAGATGGTGTTCTCTTTTGCTGGAAGAAAATTCTAGAAAAAAATTATTCAGCACTTGACGAGGGTGCTTGTATTGATATTCTCCACGTTGCCGCGAAGTTTGGTAAACCGCAACTTGCTGCACAGGTAATCGTTTACCTAACAGAAAATCGAAACGTGTCGTTAGAATCCCACCATCTTGAACCACTTTTGGAAGCCTTCATCGGAGACAATGATTTCAAACAAGCCATGGATATGTTATCGATAATGCGTTCGACTCAAATTGATGTTAACATCAGAACAGCTGCTCCAATTGTCGATGCTATCCAGAATGACGTCGAACTTATTGACAAAGCATATTACGCTTTAGAGGAACTTCATAATGAAGGAAAAAAAATTGATATAGTGGCATTGAATTCTATTATTATTGCTTGTCGAGACGTTCGTAAAAGAGTCAATGCTGATGACTTGGAAAAAAATAACACGGCTGACGCCGGAAAGTTTATATCTAACCCTGATGTTCATCGGGCGGTGGAGACATATAAAGCTGCTGAAAAACTAGGCGTTACACCGGACGTTCATACATTCAATGCGTTACTTAATGTCTGTGTTGCTGCACAACACCGAGAACTGGGCGAGCAATTTTGGAAGGAAATGAAAAATAAGGGAATAAGACCTACAATAGAATCATATCGTCGCATGGTATTTTTGTGTTGTTCACAACTTAACGACGACTACGAAGATGCATTCGTTTATCTTGAGGAGATGAAAGCACAGAACATGTTGCCAACCCCCACCATTTATGAACGCATCATTCGAAAATGTATCCAACACGATGATGCGAGAGCTAAGATAGCACTGGAAGAAATGGAAAACTTTGGATACAAACCTAGCTCTGCGCTTCAAGATCTATTAAGATATGGAGGTCAAGCTCCGATTTTACCGAGGGATTGGGGAATGCGGAATATTGATAGACAACGTAAACGAGTTGACATGTATCAACAAGATAATGATAATCGTGATGATACACCTAAATCGATTAATACTAAGATTGAGTTGAACGATCTGGATCAGTTCTTTAGTACGATTACTAAAACAAAAATAGCAAAAAAGTAGCTTTCTAAACATGGAGGCTTTCTTTAAAATAGAAATTATCACGATCACCTAATTTGTATAATATTTACTGATAAGTAATATCGCCTGACAGATTAGAGTCTTTGACATGATTGATCTTTTATAAAGTAAGCAAGTAACAAAAAAAGTGTGCACAATGAGAAATACTGTAAGTCGAACGATAATCATATGTGTTTTAATACCATGATTATATTTGTGTAAAAAAATATTCTTAACAAAGGCGAATTAATATAAAATTCAACCATTTAGAATTCTCGTAATTATTATAATTTTTCAAAAATCATTGTATATAATAAATAAATAAAAAATGAATTATAAGCTTTATCTTATGTTAAAAAACATAATAAATAATTAATGTAACTAAATATAATGTATTTAATTAAATGCAAATATATAAAATATTTTTTATACGTTGATTTATTTATTTATCATTAGTGGATATAATATACTGAAATTATATTATACTCAATCTAAATTATATCCTTCGGTTAGGTTATTCCACTTAATGATAATTGGTTTGCATTTTTATTAGTATTTGAATAGCAACAAGATCACATTTGTATTGTTATTTTTAATAAGTCTGTATTTAAATTATTATTGCAAGAGTTGAGTTGTTATGAAAAAAAAATTGGTCATTTGTTATTTGACAAGTGATAATAAGTTGGAAATTATATTGTTATTAAAATTGATTTCTTTTTATATGATTTAATTTATATATGTTTTATTTAATTATATTTTTTTCATATCAAAATATATATAAATTTGAATTTTCAAATAACAAAATCTGATAATGATTTTTTTATAATTTTGATTATTGAAATTTTTATGATATCATTATATCATTAATAAACAAAATATATAATATATTAGAACAAAAAAATTTTTTAATTAATTAATTAAAAAACAATTTAAATACAATATTGGTTTTAAAATCATTTATTTGATATAATGTTATTTATAATATTATTTAACAAAAAAAAAAATAGGTTGACAAATATATATACTATATGAACAAAAGTATAAATTTATTATTATACAAAAATTGATATATATAATAATTTTATTTAAAATTTTAATGCTATTTATTATATTTTAAATATACTATATATATATATATATATATAATTTTTATATTTTTTTAATAAATATTTATCAAATTAAATACAAAGAAATTAATACTTTTAATTTTTTAATTTTTTAAAAATATAATATATTTTTTAAAATTAAAAATATTAAATATTATATTTGGTTTTATATTTATTTATTGAAAAAAATATAAAATAATAAATATATTTTTAGGAAATATAAATAATAATATATTAAAATTTAAAATATAAGCCTGATTAGTTTAATTGATAGAATGTTATATTATTTTTTAATTATTACTACAATAAAAAATAAATAATAATTATTATATAGGTTTATAAACAATAATAAATTTAAAATATTAAAAGTATTTATTTATATTAATATATGGGTTTATAACATAGTGGTAATGCTCCATAGGTTACCAGAGGAAGGTCTAGGGTTCAAATCCACCTGGTTACAAAAAATTTATTACCTTCATGGTTAATTAACCAGCTTCTAACACATTGTTAAACCTAAAAGTTTAACTTTTCCGAAATAGGAAATTTCACACCAAATATCGATTCAACTCATCAATTCGCTAATAATAGACCTATAGTATTTTTATCCGCTGAACAACTTTGCTTAGAATTCGGAAAAAGGTTTCGGTCACCACTTTTGCGATAATCAAGGATTTCGGTCAAACGTTTATAATATCCAATCAAAATAT
>CAJVPV010001371.1:0-16139 GCA_910591835.1 Acaulospora morrowiae
ACCACCTTCCTACTAGGTCCAGTCTCGACTGCATCCGTCGTGGGTGGGGCACATTGTGGAATATTATTATAGAGATTAATTCCAGTATTCCATTCGCTGTTATCACTGATCCTCGAGATGTACCACTAGCATAACGCAGTACTACTGTTTTCACCACCTGTGGAACTGGCGTCCTTGCGTGGATTCCGATTTAATCTTGTAGATCCTTACTAGACTTCACTTGGAAAAAAAAAAAAAATAGCTAAACTAATATACTAACCAATATATATTTTTTAGTAATTTATTTTATACCTATTTTTTATTCATTAGTTAAAATTTGATTATTCAGTAGTATGCTACTCATCAATTATTCAGCATATGATAAATACAGTAATTCATCAAGCATTCATTAAACATTCATCAATAATTCAGCATATTCCAATTCAACAATGATTACTAAATTGTTAACGAATATTTGATAAATGCTTAACAAATTATTTATCATATACCAAATGATTAATGAGTGACATATTGCCAAATAATCAGATTTCAACTAGTAATTATCAATTCTTTCAAATAATAAGATATATTTTTTACTAATCCAATTAATATACTTTTTTCAAAATCCACATATTTTGATTTAATAATTCTTTAAACTAGATAGACATAATATATTTTTTTATAATCTTTTTATTAATTTTTTTTTTTACTTTTTTTTTAAAAAATTACTTACAAATTTTTAATAGAATTAAAATCTGGCAAGTTTAATAGCTAGTCTAAAACTCTTATATGAGAATTGATCAAAAATTGCTTTGTTACTTTTGTTATATACTTAGGGTTATTATCCTGTTAAAGGATCTAATCATGATTTATTACAGTTTGTATATTAGCAAGATTATTCACAAGAATTTAACAATATAACTTCTTATTTATATTTTAAGTAAATACATGAAAACCAATAATATATCTTATTAAAAATATATCTTATATATGAACCTTAATATGAATTCTTAACTATAAAACATTATGACTATTCTATATCAATTATATAACAAACTTAAAATTATATTATAAAATATTTGAAAAGTAGATTTGTTAAAAAAAACAACTTGGTTTTATTTTTGATTAATATGAGCTTTGACTTATTCTAAATGATGATTTTTGTATTTTTCAATAAAAAGAGAAACCTGTTTAGAAATTGTAACCATCTATCTATGGTTTTTAAGTACTTTGTTAATAGTTTTCACTAATATTTTTAGGTCTGGATTACTAATATTCAATTTAGACAAAAGTTCTTTAGTAGAAATTTTTAAATCCTTATAAGTTTATTAAGATTATTAAATTTCTTAATAAACAATTTGAGAGATTGTCCTGGATGAGATAGAATTTTAAATTATTATTTTTTAAAAATTTTTTATATAGTTATACACAATTATTTTAAAACCCAGTTTTTTTTATTAGAGAGATGGAGTTTTATTTATTGATATATCACAATACTTGAATAATGCTTTTTTGATAAACAATAAAATTATTATTTATTTCTAATAATAATTTTATTATTATAGAAATCTGCCATATACAAAAAAAAATTTTTTTAATAAATAAGAAGACATAAGCTAAAAAAAAAAAATTATAGTGACACAGATTGATAATTGTGATACAAAAAATCTTTAAAATTGAAATTTAAAATTTCTATTATTTATAGTTACTATTATATATTGTTGTGGGGAAAAATGATGAGTAGATAATAGGAAATTATAAGGGTAAGTATATTAGGTATAAACGGTATATCAGGTATAAGTGATATATCAGGTATAATAGGTATAATATGTATAAAGTAAAAATGTATATAAGTGACTTGAGAATGGTCAAAAAGTGGGAGAAACCAGAATAGGTACTGCACAACTATTAAATAAAAACCATCTTTATTTGATAAACTATTGCCTTGTGATTAACCTCAGCGTTGCATAGCTAACGGAATTTCTGTGCGTGAAGTAACCATTGAGAACGCAAGATTGACGGACTGATCTGCGTCAGCATTACAAACTCTGGCCAAATTCACATGCCTCTTTTGAGCAGAAACTGTCCTAATCGTTACATGGCGTGAGACAGATCGAAGCGACTGACTCGCCGTAATTTCATCACAACAATATAATATTTTTTAAATATAATTATACTATTGTATTAATATTAATTTTAATAAATTTTTTTAAAATATTCTACTAATTTGCAAAATTATTAAAACTTAATAAAATATCTATAAATATATAATATATTTTATAAATTATTAATTATCAATAATATAAAAAATTCTTTCTGCTAATACTCTTGCCAATTCAAAAAACAGATGTTTTAAAAAAAATTTATATTTCTTTATAATAAAGTTTATATACTTTCTTTAATAATATTATTATCTAAAAACTTCAGTCTCTTTTTATTTGTTTTTTTTTTTAAAAATAAACTTCTTGTATTTCTACAAATAAATATAAAAAAAATCCTCTATAAAGTCAAAGACAAACCATTTTATTAGAAAAAAACCTGTAAAAAAAACATTTTATTTTTTTTCTTCAGAAATTCAAGATCCTAAAAAAGATAGATATTGATTTTTGAAATTTTTCTTTATTTTTCCAAGTCTTTTTTCTATTTTTTTAAATATGTAAAGTTTTTCTGATTTTTTTTTTCTAATTTTGCTTATTTCAATTTAATTCTGAATTTTTGGTTATATTAGAATCTCTAAATAATAATAATTGATTTGAAATTTGAATTGATTAATTTACAGATAATAAAAATATAAATAAGATATATAACTTTCACATGTTTTATCTTATATAACAATAAATTCAATAATACTATTGAATATAATAAAAAAACAAGATAATAAGATATTTATTTTATATAAAGAAAAAATTTTTACAACAATCTTCTATATATAGCAATATACAGTATTAGAGATATAATACAAGAAACAAATCAAAAAATATTAATTCAAGAACTAATAAAAGAAAAAATAAATATAATAAGACTTAGTAAAACAAAAATAACTTAAAAAAACTATTAGTTTATATATATATATATATTTTGTCTCTAATCAGACTACAAATGAAAGTGTTTATTAAAAAAAAAAAAAAAACTCTCTTCCCAAAAACTTGTATCACTTAAAATTTCCTTTTTTAGTAACTGACAAAATTCAAAGAAGAAGCAAAACAGCAAGCGCTCCTGGGAGCTCCTCTCCCAAGGGCAAACCTCCAAACTCCCCTATATCCTTTTGGATATTGTAGTAACAAACCCAAATGAACGTCTCTTTTTTGTAGTATATAAGGAAAGCAACTCAAACATTATCCAAATTACTGAACCAGCAGAAAATATATCCATCCCAACCCTAACCGACTTTCCCAAATTTTGGATTGTTCCCCTATAAAACTCAACTGCCAACAGTAATTCAAATATCATCAGCAACCCTCTACCAGTGGACATTGCCTTCATTGCCTTCAAACAAGTATCAACCAGCTCCAACTCCTCACACTCACACACAATGGCAACAATAACTATTAACAACATGAAAAGCAACACCCAAAACAACCTCAATAACTTCTTTCAATATCAGGAAAAGAATAATCTTGCCCAAAGTATAAGGGAGACCTTCGCTAGGAAGGTGTTAGACATTAACTTAAACTACACCTTTCACCTATCTTGGAATCAAGTTAACATAATTAAAAATGAAACCAAATTCAGTTTTGACAAAATTCGGAATACGCCAACTTACACACCACCCAACACTTTAGTATAGAACGAAGAAACAATACCTGAGAAACAAAACTTTGCTGAAAATCTTGAAGGGAAAAAATTGCCATTTCAAATTCCAAAAAAAACCCCAAGTGGCTTGCCCCCTCCTATTAATCTACAGAACACGAGCAATCCTAAAATGACAAAAATTGACAATAACACATGCACACCTCCTGCAGCACAGGAAGATGCAGACACAAATAACACAACAGGTCACACTACACCAATAAACAACATCTCACATAATCTAGATGACATGATGCAAGTGGATGATCACCACCATGCAGTCATCACAGACAATCAACATGACAAATCTGGAAGCACTATCAGACCAACTAGCCCCTGCTCTGATAATGATGTATCAATGGATTCATTGGATTACACTAATCTCATCGGTAGTGCAAGCTCTCTTATAGAATTCGATCGTCAGGTACAGGAGGAATTAGGCAACCTACAAGAAAAAACATCTTCCATTCATACAAATGAGCAAAATTTGACACCTGAACAAATCAGAGTAAATAAGTTACTAGATGAAGTTGAAGTCGGATGGCCAACTGATGACTTAAGTATAAGTGAAGCCTCCGAGAACTCACCTAACTCCACAGTCACAAAATACGCAACAGGAAACACACAAGTAACACCATTCTCACACAGTAGAGAAAACAGAATTGCAGAAATTCTGTTAGAAAGTAGTCAACCAATAGACAATCCACAATCACACGAGCTGCAGGAAGCAACAAACCCTTTACCAGTAAACACAATACAATTATTGACCTAGTCTTACAGCTGTTGGCTTGCCACACAGATGCAAAAAAAGTAGCCGAACTGTTCAAAAATATCAAGACTATTCCAAAAGAATTAGTCACACAAGAGTCATATTTTGCAATCTTCACCAAAATCCTTCTGAGAGATAGAACCTTCTTCAGATCTTTTACCAAAAATGAACTAATGAAAGGAAACCATCAAATTGAGTATGAAGCATTGGAAACAAAAGCTCATGAGAATTACAAAAAAATTAATGACGTCAATTACATCAGCAGAAAAATTAAAAAAAAGATTAGATTGATATTAAACTCATCACTTTTCATAGCTTGCCTCAGGTTTACCGACCTTAACAAGTTCAGATTCTTTGAAATCGCACAGATTTTGGAATACAGATGCAACTATCTCCTTAGAGACGATGACAATTTCATCGATTACATTGAATTACTAGACCTTATTAAAGAAATGCTATATGAATCACTCCCAGACCTACCAACTCTACCAGACCAGATTCCATCCAACATAATTGTAAAACTTACATGTCCACTCCCTATAAAGAAAAAACCACTTCTATCTCCAGTTGTATCAATTTTCAGGGTACACTACAAATTTTTCCAGCTTCTGAACCCATATTTTTTTAAGTTTTCAGAGCTGCCAGAAGACCTGAAAGATCTAAACGAAGAAACTAACTATCTATTCCCCATCATCGAAAGAAAAGATTTTAAGGATCTTGAAATGAGAATAAGGGAACTGGCCAAATACTATGAAATTTTTGCAAAACTTCCCAAGTTATTCTTTAATCTACTGCCACCCAAAACTCCCTTCCTAGCATCATACAAACTATTGCCGGCATATCTAGCAACCTATTTCCCTCACAACTCACTTATAATAAACACAAGAGAGCTGATTGAGATCTTGAGAAAAGAATATAGTCTTAAAACTATACCACTTGATTATTACAAATTCAAAAGACCACTTTCCTCCTCCTCTAATTCTCTACTGAATGAGCTGGATATGATAATTCCAGCACAATCCAAAGAGAGTGCTGAGATTCTTATCAAGCACCTGCAAAAAGACTTTAAGTTTAATTTGCCCTTGGGCCCCCAATGGGTCGATTTCTCAGTATCACAAACTGACAAAGAAAAACTCCCATCCAAAATTACCGATATCGATGTATCTATTGAAATTAAGGACCATATCGACAGATACTCTGAAGATTTCTTAGTGAATATTCGCAAACTTCATGAGAGATATGAATTCTGTACAATTCCTGAGAACTGGTTTCATGCTCCTAAGCTTCCTTTACTCTCTATAGAAGAACTCAACAAAATATGCAAAGAAAATCTCTCTGACGTAAGATTTCCATTAACAGATAACGAGAACTTATCTGCAACAATTGTTCAACTACATAAGAAATATGCCTTCAAAAGATTACCTGATGATTATATCGCCCCCGAAGATCTACCGGATCCCGGTTTTGATCTTGTCCCCTTTATTTGCTAATATGACAGATCTGTCTAACTCCATCTATTCATTGCAAACAAACACAAACCAAAACCCTTCAGCAAAAAAGCAAACTTCACTTATCAGAAACCTTTTGAACATATCAACTCTCAATACAGTCGGCTTAAACGACATCTCTAAACTGACAGCCCTCACATAGGATCTGGCAAATAGAAGATCAATACTATGTTGCTCTGAAACTAAAATCTCATATAAAAACCATCTTCCAAAGAAATGCAATGACTGCACTATCTTTGCAAGTCTTCCTTCAGATTCCTCAAAAAACGGCGCATGCTTAATAATTGGCAAGGACCTAGTCAACTATGTATTCAAGACATTCACAGAAAACGAATACTGGTGTGCTGTTCATCTCAAATTCAAACCAAAAATTGATCTAATTGTCACTGCTATTTATCTTCCACATGAGTCAGAAGAGCGTAAAACAGCAACAAAATCATTAATCAAACACATCAGAAAATTTGGAAACAATGTATATCAAATTATAGCTGGCGATTTCAACTCCTATCTAGTAGGCTCTCCAGCAATAAATGCTCCTACATCAAACCCCAAAAGAAGAATCTACAACTATCTACATAATTGGATTGACATCATTAAGGTACTTGACAAACAACATGACTTTACCCACTATACACAGACAAGCACCTCATGAATTGACCAGATTTGGTGTATCAGTCACCTGGGCTCCAAAGTGCTGGAAGCCAAAACATTCACCTCACACTCCATAATCTCTGATTACAAACAAGTCCAAGTTATCTTCGACTGGTTCGAATACAAATCAGGAGTACAAAGCTGCCAGACCAAAGTCTTCGATTGGAAGGCTGCATCATCACAACAAAAAAAAAATTTTAGTGAGGAAGTTGACCTAAGAATTGACGTAACTGGCAAATGCTCCTGGACATCATTCAACAAAATTATAATAAGCGCAGCAAGAAACAACTTGCCTCTAGTCAAACCCCTACTATATAGAACCGATTAGCAAAAAGTCAACCAGCACTTCAGGATCTTAAAACAAATCAAAAGATTAATTTCAAGTATCAGGGAAGGAGAAAACTTAAATACGCATGGTATAAGAAGCAAAGTTCCAAAAAACATCAACACACTACATCAAAAAATATTCAACAATACCCCAGTATCAATCAACACACTCAATTACTTAAGAAGGACCCTAATTAAAGAAAGACTGCATCAAATAAAAGAACAGTGAGCAGACTATACATGTTGCTGAAATTCGTAGATCCTTGATGCAATTGACGCAATTATTTGATGCAATTAATTGAGTCACTATTAAAACATATAAAAAATTAAGTCATGACGCAATTATTTTTGAGGATTTTGGGAATTGAGTCACTGGGAGACCTGAAACCCTCTCTTAATTTAAATATCATATAAGATAATGAGGGCAACCCCACAGATGACCCAGAAGAGATCAAAGCAATCATAGCAAACTACTTTAAAAAAATCCTCAAGAACAATAACTTCAACTTAACAAACCCTGAATGGACTAGCAAGTATTTACCACTAAGTAACATATCAGAGAATATATATGACTCAATCCTAAATCAAATTACACTGGAAGAACTTATGAACACTACTTATGAATTACCTCTAAATAAAACTCCAGGAGACTCAGGCATCACATATGAAATGATCAACTCCCTCAGTGAAAGTTTAAAGAAAACACTTCTATGCTTATATAACGACATCCTAACCAATGAACAAATCTCAACAAACTGGAAAAAGTCCTCAATAGTCTTATTACCAAAAAAACTAGTTTGGTCCTGTAAAATTGCAGACACCTGACCAATCTCACTCATCGAGTCAACCAGAAAGATTTTTACAAAAATAATCAATGCCAGAGTTTCAACGATACTCACCAAGCACAAAATCCTTTCGAAGGCAAGCTTTGCTGGCCTCATAGAACAGAGTACCATGGAACCCTTATCGATAGCCACTTCAACCATAAACACTGCAACTAATCTCAAACAAGAATTGTGGATTGCCTCATTTAATATTGCTAAAGCTTTCGACTCAGTAAACCTTGACAGCTTAAAAGCTGCCCTTTCAAGGATCAAGATCCCAAACAAACTAATAAATATCTTTCTCAATTTACTTAACAACAGGAATCTCTCCATACTAACCAACTTCGGAAGTACAAGCAATTTTGAAGTCTCAAAAGACTTGGACTAAAGGAAAACCTTGTCACCCTTACTCTGGACCATATATTATGACCCAATAGTAACAGCAGTCTTCAGTCAACAAAACTATGCACTGATCCCTTACAACATTCTCACATACATGGATGATGTACTTTTAATGACCCACTTAATAAAAGAGCTTCAAAAAACTACAGATATCTTCTGCTCTTTCCTCACTCTCAATAGTATTAAATGTAACACTGAAAAAACAATGCTAATTACAATACTGGGTAATAATAACAGCGACAGAAACTCAAGTCTAAAGGTTCTCGACACTTTAGTCCAACCACCACTATACAAAGTACCTTTATGCTACCTGGAAAATTACTTCTCGGGAGATAACTCCAGTAACTCATGTAAGCAACCTGTTATCAAGAACCTGAACCAAACACTCTCAGCACTAGGGAAGTAATCCTGGAATGATCCAATAGCAAAACAAGTAATCGACTGGATAGTTCCAAGCAAAATTGATTACTCATTACACTTAACAACATTGTCAAAAAACCAACTACATACAATTTAAACAAGAGCCAATAACATAATTAAACAAAAATTCAGTATTGGAAGAACCACCTCTGACAGAATTATATACTCACAAGCTGGCCTCAAATGTGTTAATCTTACAGACAAACAAGACCTTACCCTAATCAAACTCCTAGTTATGAAAGCATGCAATCCAAAGACGATGGACACTCTCAGTATAGAAATTAAATTAACTTAAGCAAGCAATATAATTTGGTTATGCCCAATCTGCCACCCAGAGAAATTTCCAAGCAGTTGGATAACCCAAGCTGCCCTGGCATGTAAAAAGTACCAAATTAATATATGCCTATCAAGCTGTAGATTCAACGATCCAGATGGCAACCTCTCTCTAGGTCTCTTCTTCTCATTCAAAAATAAAGTATTCAAGCGGCAAGCCATAGGCCTGTACTGGAGAGGAGTCAAGTCCCTCAAAGACCTATGTGTCTACAAGAACAATAGAAGACTTACCTGGCATGAATTCAATACACACTTGGGTCCCACTCCAAAAGGTCCTGTACTATTATGGTTCACACAAATCAAAATTACGTCTGATAATCAAGGAACAAAGGATTCGGTTGGCTTAAGCTGCCAAATCTAGGGTTACAGAAAATTAAAACTGATCAGTTTAAAAAAAATAAACCAGATAGGTTTCAGTTTTAACTGAAACCGATTCAAACCAAACTATTGTGATCTCTATTAGAGGCATGCAAATTAATACAATTCTGATTTGTTAGATTAATAAATAAATGAAAAAAAATCGATTAGAGATGTCTTTTTAAAAATATGAATATTATAAACCTCATACTTACTGCCTAATAGTTTAATAAAATAAATAAATTTTAAAATTGTTAGGAGATACAGTTTGGATTAATATACATGAATAATGAACATTCCTCCTAACCTCAAAGCCAGGTTCTGGGCCAGTATTGAAAATAACCAAGTAATATTCATAAAGGCAAGAATCAACAGAGACACAAGCCAGCCACTCAAGAGTTCTCATTATATTATTGACTCAAGAAAAGTGCTTACCAAATGCCAATGCCATAGCACTAGTGTACATACCATCACAACCGATTACAAAGCTATGTCCCTTTGGACCTATAAAAGAAACAAATAAGACTACTAGTAGAGGAAAAATGTATTTTCTGGGTCACTTTTTTGGTACCCTGCGTACTTTATATATATATGGCTATTTTTAGCTCTTTTTAAGCTCTATTTTAATAACATCAAAATTTTTTTTATGCCACACACTAGTTTTTTAGGGTATCAAAAATATATATCTTGATTGGCTTTCTAAAGACTTTAAATCTTTAATTTCATTAATAACTATTTTGTTTTTTACGCCACATATCAAGGTACTAAAAAATTACAATATAAAGATATCAAAATTTATATCCTTTATTTCTTTTTATAATACTTTTAATAATGTTTTCTAACATAATAGCTTCTAATATGATTTGGACACCGTCCACTATCAGAACGAGTACCATTTCCACATTCAGTACAAGGATATCGTTTTATAGCATTCTTATGAAAACAGCATCCTTCGGGATTCATACATCTACGTCCGCATATTTTCCCACTATATAAAAGAAAATCACATATATATTCCCCTACAGGCATTTTTTATATACCTACTATATATGAAATTTCAATTTGAACAAAAGTTTTTTTATAAGTATTATATATAATTTTTGGTACCTTTGCTTACTATGGTAGTACATACATATAACCCACTTACACTTCCTGAAATTATTGCTAAAATTGTCTCAAAACTTCCATTAGAGGATCTAGATAACTGTATTCAAATTAATCGTACTTGGTATAAAGAAATTTGTCGTGAACTTTATAAGAGACGTAAAAACTTTAATACAGAATACTATGATTTATTGGAAAAACTAGACAGATGCTATAGAAAAATTGATATACATATTAATGATGAAGAAGAAATTTTATTGTTTTTGGATAATGAAATTGAGTCTATAAGTGATAATGCATTAATAATATTTGATAAGCTCGTAAAAGTAGAAAGGTATTTATTAAATAAAAATATGGTTTTCAGTAAAAGAATTAGAAATGTGATATTGACCAATATTGAAAAAGATAATTATATAAACCCATTAGACTCATATAATTTTGGAGAAGATACATTCGTATATATAAAATATCTTTTCTTTTCTATATATAAATAGATATTTATCAAATGATAAAATTCATTTCTTAATAATGATGAAATCAATAAAGAAGCCGATATTTTTTTTTTAAGTCTTAAGTATTCTCTGAGGTGGATATTCAATATTCTTAACTATCATTAATTCTTCTCGAACAAAAGATCGCTTTGGTCCATTCCCATCAATATCTCCAATCCAGTATAAAACTGGTTGATTTTTTTGTACCAATGATCTTTTAATACGATAAATCTGAGGAGACCAATTACAATCAGTAGCTCTTCTTCTACCACCTTCTAATTCACCTGGTTTAAGTAAATATAATACAGAATCATTATATAATAATCGAACTTCTTCATAACCCATAGGGCCATTTCTTGGTTTTGAGGCTTTAGCATATACAAATTTCTTTTTAATAGCTTTATTAGGAGACATATCAAGAAGGCGGGTTATAGAATTATTAAGATTATCAATAACAATAGAAAGATTTTTAACCCAAGCTCTAGATCTTTTAGATAAAGGTAACAATAACTCTTGTGCATCTTGAATCCGAAATAATTTTTCAGCTAAAGTTCGATTGAATCTTTCAATAAAACCCATACTATTCTTGGAATTGACTTTTTGAATCTTTACATTATGTGCTTTCATAAGTTTCTCACAATCTCCTTTAAACTCTGAACCCATATCAGTTAATAATATTTTAGGCCATCTAAGTAGACATTTTGGATTATTAAAAATTTTTACGAAAGTTTCAGCAACTATAGCAGAAGTTAATATACCTTCCAAAGAAAAATTATTATTATTCATATTCAAAATATCTAAAGTAGTTCCAATTGGTTCTGCCCATTTATAGCGAGAAGCGACATCTACACAAGTAAGACAAAACATATAAGTTATATTATCAACTTTATCATATGGCATATATAAGATATCAGCTTGTATAACTTCCATTGGTATAATAATAGTATTAAAGCTAACACAAGGTATATATTTTGGTCGAGATTTATGAATCAAATATAATAATTGTTTTTCAAGCCATTCTTTTACTTCAGCTAATATAAAATCAAATCCATGATTTTGAGAAGTATCAAAAAGATTCTTAATAGTTCTTTGATATCCAGAAGGTTGATAATATATTTTTTGTAATGCAATTGATATTTCAAGTTCCCTTACTTTTCCTGAATCAATATATATTAAAGGTTGACTCATTTGTATTTTCACTATATTATTAAAAGAAATGTCTCTCGAATCACAAATCCAGACCTTGAAATACAAGTTATCACAAGCATAAGACTATATCATACATCTTGAAAAAGAAATAAAGAGTCGAGATGAAAAGTTGGAAATTTTTAAGATTGAGGTATCAAATCTCAAAAAGCGACTCAAAAAAGCATTACAGAATATAAAGAGTAGAGATAAAACTATTATTTATCTTGAGACCCAATTAACTAAAATAATTGATAATGTATATTTTCTAAAACATAGAATTTATAAATTTTGACAAACTGTTATAATGTCAAGTAGTATAACAGAAAGTCTGAAAATATTTTTTCATTGTTAGGTAAAGTATGAGCAAATTTTAAGTATTTGGCTGATTCTTATAGAGGAAAAGATGATCCATTACTTAATGATGAGATAGATAAACTTCAAAAAGAAACCAAAGAAAATATAAATCAAATTAAAATAAAGCATAATAGAGAGATTACACTTCTTAGAGAGGGCATTATTGATGAAATTATTCAATCAACAATAGACTATAAAAGAGCAGGTTGAAATTATTCAAAATCAGCAGGATTACATTAATGAGGTAGACCAAAAAAATAAATACCTACAGAATCAAGTTGATGAATATTGATCTGAATGCCATCGATTAACAGAATCTCTTGCAGGTATTCAGAAAAATTTTGAAGATTCTGGTTTTGAATATATAGCATTAAAAGATGAAAATATTGAATTAAAAAATTGCTTATGCATATTGGGTTTAACATATATAGGTGCAATATGTAGAGATTTACATCGATTTAATAGAATAAATCAAAAATATATTAATCAAAGAAATAGAATGCATCAAGCAGAACAAGCATTAATACTTTGTCAAAATCATAGTAATTTTTTAAGATCTTGAGAATTATATGGACGCATAATTATTCGAGCTCAAAAAAGACATAACATCACATTATTAACAGAAAAATTGCAACAATCCACAATATATTGGTCAAGAACCTCCAGAAGATTATGTTAACAAAATTATACAGTTGTATAATTGTGGTACTACTATAGGTGCTGTAGCTGGGTTTAATGATGCTGTAAAAATGCAAATATTAGCATCAAAAATGGGAGGAAAATATATACCACCAAATCCTTTCAATAATTGAGCAGGAAATATAGTTAATACACTAGCATTATTTTTAATATGGCTTAATAAAGAATATCAAAGACACAATATCAGTACTCAACAAATAGCAACTCAAAAATTAACCCAAGAAAAATTTACACCATATGATACTCTAGAATCTTATGGAACTAGAATTAAACTGCTTTTATTAGGAGTACCAAATAATGATGCATATGTGTTGGGAGTACTTAAAAATCAATTACCAACAGAACTTTTTAATAGAATGGCAATGGTAGCTCCAGCCAATATTTTTGCATTCTTTACAGCTCTTAAAAATATGTGGCTTGAAAGAAAACCTGATACATATACATATGGAGGAGGTTCTATTTATACCAATGGGTGGAGCCCAGACTCTTTGAGTCATGGAATTACTCAACCTATTTTCCAATCTGCATTTCAACAACCACAACAAATTATTTAAAACTCTTTACAACTGATAGTACAAAATAATCTGACTTATTTATCTTCACAACAAATTGATTCAACACATAACAATCCACTTCCACTTCAACAATATAAACCCCATCCTCCTGGAACATATCAAAATATACAAAATGAAAATATGGGTAAATTAATACAATGGCTTACTGAAGAAACTTCAGAATTATATTTATCTTCTCCACCTGATTTACCCCCAAAACCAAAAAATTTACAAAATCAACCTAAATCACAAAAAGCCAAAATATATAAAGAAATAATTGATAATGCCAAAATAGGACTTATTGAAGAAGATAATAGACCATACGATCCTATGGAAATAGACCTGGCTATAGTTAATTGTACAAGAAAACTTGATGGAAATACTTCTGTTAATACTTCTCGAGTTGTTAGAAAAAAGAAAGCACCTGTCAACAAAAGAGTTTATTAAAAAGATTATTAAACCAAAGAAAAAACATATAAATTTGGTTACCTATGAATAACCTATGGAAGAGGAAGATCCTAATAATGATGAAGAAGAAGTTTATGAGGAGATAGTTTATGAAGATAATGAAGATAATGAAGAGGAAGATGTGGAATATGTGGAAATTGATAATAATTCTACTGTAATTACAAATCTTGTAAAAAAAAATAACCAAAAAACCGGTTAGTAAGACAATAATAAAAAATAAAATAATTACCCCTATTGATGTATCTGAGATTTGTAGAAAAATTATTATAGAGGAGCTTAATGATATTTATAAAAAATTTGAAACTCTTATAATACAATCTTCACATAATATGGATTTAGATGAGCCAATGGATATTAATTTGGTTTGTCGTTCTTCTAATGATATTACAACTGCTGAATGTCAAATTAATAATATTTCTATTCCTAAAGCGATTTTAGATGGTGATGCACAAAATACTTTTGGAAGTAAAAAATTAGCAAGGCGGCTTGGATTAAAAATTGATATAAGTAAACCTCTATCTCTTAAAGGTATTGCTACAGATGCTAAATTATATGGATGGTGTTATAATGTTCCTATTACTTTTTCAAATAAAGCATTATCTCGAGATACAGATTTTACAATGGTACATGATATAATAATTGTTGATTATGATCAATATTCTTGTACAGATTGGCTTGATCTTGCTGGAGGTAAAGTAGATTGGGAAAAGCGTGAATTTAGAGTTGGTAATACATTTGTTCCTATTTCATTTCATAGGTCATCTATTGAGAATGAATAAAAAAAAAATAGTTAATATATCACAAGTTCGTAAATTGCAAAGCAATAATTCTTTGAATCATATTTCTCTTTGGAAAGAATATGCAAATCAATTTCTTTTAGACATGTCAGAATATATTATACCATCTTTTTACTTTAATGAATGAATAAGATTATATATAGTTCCATCTCGGATATATTTTTTTAATGAAGATATAAAATAATTGCTACTTCTTTTAGCCATATCTATTTTAATCTGCTCACATCTAGTATCACATTCTTGCTTAATAGATTCCAACTGTTCTCGAGTAGATTCAATAAATTTTTGATGCATTATATCTGTAGTTTGACTTGGATAATAATCTCTTCCTCAATATCTTTTGTAGAAACTTCACTTTGTATATTTTGAATAGGATTATATCTAAGTTGTTTATTTTTTTGATATTGATTAATTTCATGCTTTAAAAATGACTCAATAATAGGATTAATACTACTTGCCTCATTTTCAGTCAGTGGATTTTTTTTTTGACTAGTAAGATGAATCCATCCAGCTTTTATTAATGATGGAGGTAATTGAGTAAGAAAAGAAGCTTTGAATAACTTTCATGAAAAGCCATGTAATTTTATAAATATATTCTTTTATGAAAAAATATTTAATATATTGTATTGTATTACTACATTAATATTTCATAAAATTGTATGAAAATCTGAATAAAAAAAAAATCAATACAAATTTAAAAATGCAGAATTAAATATATTGTTATAATAAACCCAAATTTGCACATGTATTGTTATTAGGTTTACCATGGATTCAGGCAAATAAAATATGTCAGAAATAAATTTCTCCAATCATATTTTCACACTGCTTGATGGAACTAATGTATTATTGGATATTTCACAAGAGTTTCCACCACCGAAACAAATATCCATACCAGTAAAAGAATATTATAAGATGGTGAAATATTATATAACAGCATTGGATGTAAATAATAATGAAATATATCTTAAGGAAAAAAAAAACTCACCCATTCACCACTGATTTCTTGAAAATTTCCTTTTATGGTAATTTTCTTGAAAGAAGCACTTTTCTCTCTCTCTTCAATATGCCAACTATGCCATAAGCTCAAGGACATAAGGACTTTAAAGACCACTGTTGCATTGGGAT
>CAJVPV010001372.1:0-16138 GCA_910591835.1 Acaulospora morrowiae
TAAATACAAAAATCTAATGATATAAATCAATTTAAAAATATGTAAAACGTCCAATACTTCTTTCACCCCCCTGTATAGTTAAGCTTTTGTTTTACAAGCTTCTTGAAAATATTGATTCTGATTTTATCTAATAGTGAAAATATATATTAATAGTTAAAAAAAGGATTGAGAGTATCAAGAGACATTAAATCTAAAAAAATTACTTTAATGTTGATATAATAATTTTTTAATTTTTTTTTTTTGAACTTTGAAAGTTACTGATATTATTTGTAGCTTTTTTGATTATTCATTTGAATATAGACTAAAGTTAATTATACTTTTGATAAGTTTATAAACTTGAAAAGTTTAGTAATTGGATAAATGATATATATAGTATTGATTTTGATATTTTTATGAATGATAACTGTGAAACACTTGTTTATATCAGTGATAAAAATATTAAGAAGAGCATATAAGGATTTGATAACTTGATTTTTGAAGAAATCAAAGGATTTCTTAGAATATTTAGGAATCTTTTTTTGTAAGAAAATTTTGTTTTTATTTATGATAATTTTTTTAAATATAAAAAAATTAAGAAAGTATTTTTTTATTTTAAATTTTTTTTTGATTATTAATTAATTTTTTTTTTTAAGAAGACAAAAGATAATCACTCCTTTAAATTTTATTATAATTTTAGACTTGAAACAAGATTATAATTTTGCTAGAATGATATATATAGTATCTCTTTTTGCTAGAAAGAGTAAATGCAAAAATTATAAAAATCTCTTATTTATACTTCTAACATCATTCAAGAAATATAGTAAAAAGAATTTCAAAAACTATACTAAAGCCTTGAATGGTATTGTTGAGGTTATTTTCAGTAAGTCTGTCACTTCCATCCTAGGCTCACATCACATTCTCAGTGAGTTCAGTAAGGCTTTCTTGAGACGTATATTATTGACTTGACCAAAATGGTACTCTTTCTAATTCTTCTTTTTCTTCTCTTTCCGTTGCTGCACTTCCTTGACGACCTTTCCACTTTTCTATTTTCTGGGGACCCCGATGTTTTCCTCTTTCATGGTGAGTACTGAATTTAAATAAGATTTAATTAACTTTTTCCTTTTAAGGCAATATCTATCGCATAGCCTAAAAAGGAATATCTTATTTAGGAATGGTTTGTCTTTATTTTGTGCTCCTTTTTCCTAACTCTACTGGTTCTCAATTAATTAATGATCATACACTTTCTTGCTATTAGTTAATTAAGTATTAAGTAAGTGTCAAATAAGTGTCGCATTAAGTGTCAGATTAAGTGTCATGCTTTTCTACTTTATCCTATCTATTTATTTATCTATGACCCTCCTCTTTTTGCTTATTGTGATGTCATTCCCGTGATTCATTTCTATAGATTATTTCAGACTTATGACGGTTGTAACTCTAATTTTAAACTTTACGCTTACTAGATCTACTTCATAATTAAATCCCTGATTAGACATGATATGTAAAAATCACATTTGCAGCCTAATTAGCTTAACTTTTATCCCTAACAGTATCTAGCTATCCAGAAATAATTAGATTATCTAAATATATGAAGGTGCTGCAATTATTTTATACAAGTTGGCCTTCAAGTCATAATTAAAATGGACATATTGCTTTTAAATATAATCTGATATATAGCAAGTAAAGTTAATTGGAAAGGCAGTAATGCCAATTTGTTAATATCTAATTATATATAAAGGTGCTGAAGCCACTTTATGCAGGTTGACCTCTAAGTCACAAGTAGAATTTGGCATATTCATTATTCAAGTGTGATAGAAGTATCCAATGAATAGTGTTGGATTAGGTTTTTTTATAGATGCCAATACAGTTAATCCTCAATAAAGAAACAATCTCTCATAAAAAACATTATTTTATGAAACCAATACAATTATTAATAAATTTGTCTTTATAAAAGAAAAATCTATAAAAAAATAAGAACATAATTCTAAAGAACACTTATATTACATATACCTTTATATAAGAATATTGCATGTTGAATGGCTAATATAAGGAGTAAAAATTAGATAATTAAGATATGATAATATCACATGATCAATTTTAACCAGAGTATTATAAAGTATTAATCTGTAATAATAATAATTAATAAATAACAAACAATTAATAGAGATACAGTATATATAATTTAGAATTACTTATCTTTAATAGTTTAAAATTTTGATCTTTTACTTTAATGTTCTAAAGTTTTTATCTAAATATTATTAAAATCATATATTAAATTTTTAAAAAAATATTAAATAAAGGATAAAAAATTCAGCCAAGTCAAATATGTCTCTTTTAAGTTTTTCATTAATAAACAAAAATGATGGTTGCATAAATTGTTTTTAGCTAGTAATAGACTTACTGTTAGCTCATTACACTAATAATATTTTATTATATAATCTTAAATAACTCCATAAGAGAACATCTCTATAATAGAACACAATTTGACTGTCCCAACTATATTCTTTTATGGAGGATTAACTGTACCTAGTTTTATACATGAGACCTATATTGTCAAGAAATAAGCAAAAAGCTTTTGTTGTCATTACCAACTTGTTTACAAAAGCAATTAGAATTCCTGATCATCAGGTATTATTCTATTAGATTTTTTAATCACTAGTATAACATTTGTAGAAGATTTATATTGATATAGACTGCTATATAGCTCTGGATATTGTAAAACACAATTCCTTGGAATTCAAATAATAATAGTTGCATAACTGTTTTTTAGATATATCTAGTTTAACTATTAACAAGTAAACAATATTGAATTTGATAATGATAGTTATATTGATCTTTTGGAAAGGATAAACCATCTATTCTTTTTCTGAAAAATTATGAAAAAGAGAAACTGTCAAAGCTTACTTCTTGAAAAAGGTTGTTACTTCTTAATATAATTTCTAAGAAAAGAAAGTTGATTGGTTAGAGAAGTAATGAGATAGAGAATAGTATTTTAAAAAAGAAAGAGAGGTTTAAAGAAAAAAAACTTCAGAAGGAAGAAAAAATCTAATTTTGACAAGAAAGGGGAAAGAAAAAAAAATAAGAAAGTATAGATAGAAGAGTAGGAAAAAGAAAGGAGGGAGAAAATAAAAGATATAAAAAAGAAAAAAGAATTAAGGAAAGGAAGAATCAAAAAAAAAAGTAAACAAATTAATAGTTTCCTAAAAGAAAATTTCAAGCATAGGAAAAAGAAGTGGTAAAGAGTTTTTTTTTTTTTAGGTGAAAAGATAATCAATGTTTAATTTTTATTAAATTATATTTAAATTATATATTTTTATTAAATTATATTTAAAATTATATATTTTTATTAAATTATATTTAAAATTATATATACTGTATTTATTAAATTATATTTAAAATCATATATTTTAATAGTTTTATATATAATAATATTACTATTTTTTTTTTATACCTAATCAGGTTGTATATTCAAGTTTATTTATATTCAAACTGGGATTGAATGGAATCTGATATAGATATTACAAGATATATATAGTATTATTTATATATATACTAATGTTTAAACTTATTATCTTTATATAATATACTTGTCAACAGCCATTGGTCTTTAGATATAATTAAGGAAATAAAAAAATTGCTCAATTAAAAAAAATTTTTATTTTTTTGAGAAGATAAAAAGGAAGATAAAGGAAAAAGAAAAAAGTTTGCACTGGTAAAATAAAAACCATCCAAACCAATTGCTAGTCTAATGAGAGCCTTCTTTGATCTTGAGAAAAAAAGAAACCAATACAAGAGAGGAGTGGAAAGACTTCAAGCCACTTTTTATTAAGAGAACACCTCGATATCTTGCTTTTTTGCTTTATCCAATTGCATTATCAGTTATAATGTAATATAACATGGAACATGTGAAAATACGTGTCTTGTTTATATTTTTTTTTACATGTTAATTAACCAATTCACGATTTAACCAATCACCAATTGAAATTTCTGGTGTAACAAAAAAT
Organism: Acaulospora morrowiae; assembly: GCA_910591835.1. Taxonomy (NCBI): domain Eukaryota; kingdom Fungi; phylum Glomeromycota; class Glomeromycetes; order Diversisporales; family Acaulosporaceae; genus Acaulospora; species Acaulospora morrowiae. The sequence continues at coordinate 3,981 of CAJVPV010001372.1, forward strand.
TCAGAATCAAATTGAGGTAGACAAAATTTCCCAGAAAAAATCAAGAAAATTTTAATATACTTAAGAGTACTATCACAGACATGTATAACTGGTGGAAAGGATTATATATCTAAACAAATAAACTTCTACTAGCTTATTCACCTACCTGAATCACAAATGTTGACTTATGATGAACTCAAGGTTCTTATAAGGCTTGGAAAATACATTTGCTTGATAGTATCAACTAGTTTATTTACCTGCCTGCTTTTAGAATGTTTTGCTTACAGTGAATTCAAGGTTCTTATGGAGCTTGAAAAATGCATTCACTAGTGATTCATTTTTTAGAGTTTCAGGCCTAAAGAGAATATAGTGAAGGATATTTTTTAACAGGTTTTTTCTTTCCAGTAGGATGTTTTTGCTATAGACTATATGAATAAAATTTTGTTTATTTTGTTATTGAAATGTATAAAGTTTTTTAAAAAAGAAAGGATAAACAAGTGAGGAGGCACCAGCCTTTAAAAAATGAGATGTTAAGAAAAGTGTTTAGACTTTATTATCAAAAATAAAGAAATATTTTGAGAATATCTATTTTTTGAGTTGGCAAAGGAATCAATAGAAAGAGTTTTTATATGTTAATATTATTACTAATTGTAAGTTTACAAATTTTATATTAGAGATAGGCTATATATTAGGTGAAATTAAATAGGAGATGAAAATTCTATTACTAGTTTTAAACCACTTAATTAGCTAATTATTTTTGTTAAAGAATATATATGATAACTATTTATATAAGTCAATCCAAAAACACTTTGATTATTTATTTTTGTCAAAGTTAGAATATAGTCTTGTTTTATTGGAAACACATATTAATATTTAATAAATCATCTTTTTATATTATATTTTTAACTTATACAACTGTAGAAAATTTAAAATATGTATATATATTTTTAGTAAATACTTCAAAAACTATAATTTTTGATTGTTACAAGCTTTCAAATCTAGAGGCATAAATGTCAAGTGGTATATAATTCTAGAATCTCCTAATAAATATCTCAAAAAAATTCAGTTGGTTTAAGCTATCAAATCTAGGAACATAAATATCAAGCAAAATATAATTCTTATATATTAAAAAGGTTATTTACATTACTTGTTAGTATTTACATTAACAATTTTTTTTAAGATTTATTATTTTATATTAATATATTGTATAATAAGGTTTGTTATATCAAGAGAAAGATATGTTTTTATTGAAATTAAACTAGAAGTCTTTTCTTATATAACCTTTTCTATTTCAATCTGTTTTTCAATTCATAATTATCAAAAAAATTAAAGATTTTATCTTTGTGCAGCCAAACTAAATTTGATTTGAATTCAAATATTTAAATATAATATTTGTAGAAAAATCAATAAACTTATAAATAAAAAATAAATTTATCAAATTTTGCCTCCTATAGATATTGAACTAGGAATATGTATTTGGAGATCTATATTTAAATTTTTATTTTATTTATTAAGTATTTATTGAATTACAAATATAAATATAAATTAAAAATTTGATCAAAGATTTTTTAAACAAATTATATTATATTTAAAAAAAATTCACTAATTTTAATTTCAAAAATATTGATAGCATTTTAACAGATTAGTTTTTTAAAAAAATTCTTAATTTTATAATAATAAAAAAATCTTTAGTATTAAAATAGTTGAATTTTACTCTTATTTTTTTTTGTTTTAACAAAACAGAAAACAAATTGTATTGTAGCAAATTCTAAGTTTATTTTATAGATTTAGAAGATTTAAATATTATTTTATTAAATTCAACAAAACATATTTATTCAAACTAGAGTTTCTATCCATTTTGATATTGTTGACATCTCTTTCAGTGAGTTTTCACTTCTTCAAAACACTTTCTTACATAACATCAGATAAGTTTTTGACTTCTCTACTTGAGATATATAATTTGTTTAGTCAAGTTTACTAATCCTTTCCTTCTCTTTTCATTGTTCACTTTCCTTTAACCAGTCTTTTACTACTTTCCTTTGTGGTTCTAGATGTCCTTTCCACATGGCAAGTACTGGATTAAGTAAATTAATTAGAATTTATCTAGTTTTAAAATGGTAATCAAATGTCCTAATTAAAAGTTTATAATTAAGAAGCAATTTTCTTTATTAACGAACTTCTCTACTACTTTATGCTATTATATTTCTATTATGATGCTACTATATTGCTACCACTATGCTACTATATTGCTACTACAATCCTACTATATCATTATCACTATGTTACTATATTGCTACTATATTCCTACTATATAGCTGTTACTCTTTTCTTTTTTCTTTTATATAACTGTGACGCATCTTTCTAAGCTATTATTGCATCATGCATTTCCACTAAGTTATAATAAACTATTTACAATTAATAAGTTAATTAAGCTTATGGCTAATTTAAACTTCCTAAAATTACATTATTGTTTTATATGCCGCTATAGACCATAGGCATTCTGCTAATGAAAATCAGAGCATGCGACATGCTGGATTGTGTTCGTGCAGTCACGCTCCACATTGTTTCCCTGTCAGCAATATTAAGTCAGTACTGAATTTACTAAGTTTAATGAAGTAGTTATTATGTACAGTATATATTTATAATTTATTGTAAGCTGGTACTATTTTAGTATCAGTTCAGAATTCTAATACAAGCATAAAAAATTTTGTAAATATAAAAATTTTGAACATTATCTATAAACTATTAAGTAATAAAATTTTTTAAAAATTTATAAATGTTTGTTTTAAATTCATTTAAAAATCAATTTTTCAAAAAAAATGTTTTTGATAATATTTTTTAATTTATTTGTTAAAATATTCAAAAATAGTCAAGCTAAAAATAAATTTTATTTGATAAAATAGTTTATGTATTACTTTAAAACAATATTTAATAATCATTTTTATAACACATACTAAATACAAATAAAAAATCTTAAAGAATTTATCTCAAATTATATTGTTATATAATTATTTAACACAAGGTATACCGAAATGATTTTAATGTTGCGCAATAGGTTCGTTTTATACGATAGTCTTAAAACCAATTGTTTTTATTTTAAAATTTATTGTAAAAGATAAACGAACGAACAGTATATAAGGCGATAAAAAATGATAGGATTAGATATTTTCTTAAAATAATATTTACATACAGTATACTCGTTATAAAATAAGTTAATATGAATATGGTTATTTTCTACTTAAATTAATAAAAAAATTTTTTTGTTCATGCGAAATACAGTATTTAATCTTATGTGAAAAATTTTGATATGATATATCTTCATGTCCACAAAATTAAATGCTTAGTTTGGGTTTTTATTAAATTTTACTAATCCTATATTGAAAGGTAAAATTGATAATGTTCGGTTGTTGAACAAATTAAACAGAAAAAAAAGTATAATAGCAAATGTTTCCTTATAATAATTTAATTCAGAGAAGGAATAAAAATGCAATGCTTGTATTAGATTAAAAAGAAGTGTGATTAATGAAATAAAAGAAAATAATAGCAAATTGATCGAGAAATAAAACGCAAAACCACGGCGTAATTCTTATCATTTATCTGCATAAATCACGTGTTTATCTATTTGATATTTCCCGTGCATTTTGTGTGAGGTCACATGGATCAGCATTTAATATTTATTACATCGTCCGTAAACATTTCCTTTTCAATGGGTTCTCGTAGACATGAACGAAGGTTTTAAAAGAAAATACGAAAAATGTTCTGCGTGTAATAAAAAAAGAAGCCTTAAATATGAGAATGGAGGCCTGTGTACTAGTTGTTATTCTGCGCACTTTCAGCCAGCTAATAGCGGAAATTTGAATATAGACAATCTAATTAAAGCAACGCATAGTAACAGTCCGAATTTTAGGTTAGAATGGATCCCATTTGAAGATTTTAGTAATATCCAGCGAATTACAGAAGGCGGCTTTAGCATAGTGTTTACTGCATTATGGATTAAAGGGAGAGTTATAAGTTGGTCTGGGAAGGAATTTAAACGGGCAGGTCGTGAAACTATTGTGCTAAAGATTCTTAAAGATTCCCAGAATATTAATTCCGACTTTATAAAGGAGGTAAAATTGAAGCTTGTTTCATCCAATAATCAATATTTTATTAATATGTTATTTTTTTATTTATTTTTCTCTTAGCTGAAAAATATTGTTTTAACTCAACCTAACTTCTCTAATCGTTATCTTGTTCGATTTTATGGAGTGTCACAGGATCCAATAACAAAAAATTATATAATTGCTATGCCTTATATGGAGCATGGAAGCTTGCGTGAGTATTTATCCAAGAATTTTGATGATATCAAATGGATAGATTGGGGAGGAAGAAAAGGGTCAAAAGTAAATTTCCTGAAAAGCCTTGTTATGGGAATTAAGTGGATTCATCAGAGAAGTATTATACATCGTGATATACACAGTGGAAACATACTAATACACAAAAATCACGATCCATTAATCGCCGATTTGGGATTTAGTCGACCTGCAAATGAGGATCCAGAGTCAAGTGTATATGGAATTATGCCGTATATTGCGCCCGAAATATTTAATAAAAAACAATTTACATTTAGTTCTGATATTTATAGTTTAGGCATGATTATGTGGGAGCTTACGGCAGGAAATCTTCCTTTTTATGATAGAGCGTATGATGTTAATCTTGCGCTGGATATATGTAGGGGACTACGTCCTAAAATTACTGAAGATACACCAGAATTGTGGGCTAGCCTAATGAAAAAGTGCTGGCATCCAGATCCTTTGCAGAGGCCATCAATCGATGAAATATCTAAAGTAGTAAATTCTCCCGATTGGGAGTTTAGCGGTGTATTTTATGATGCGGAAAAAAAATCGCAGGAAATTAAATTCAAGAAATTTTCAGAAAAAATTATTCTTCCATCATGTAAATATTTTAGTCAATTATTAGATTCTATCATAGAAACTACAAGTTATAGTTTTAGTTTGTTTACAGGAACAGAATCTTTATTCGGTAATCATCATTTTTTAAAACAAAGTTAGCTGCCATTAAATTATAAATATCTTTATTAAAAACATTTTTTTTTTTAGAATATTCTAAAACTTCTCTTGACATTATGAAAGATACGTAAGTAATATTTCAAATTTGAAAATGAACGTCGAGAATTATTGAATTTGCTAATTAATAGAAGTATTTTTATTCATGAATATTTACTAAAAGCACTGGAATTATACGATATAATAAATGTTCAACTTCATCTAAACACTCTATCGATTTTGTTTTAAGCGAAAGTAGTGGTAAGTATCAATTTAAATATTGTTAAAGTATATTTATTTCTAGGCTAATAAATATTTGATTTTACATACCCAGACCAGTTAAAACGAAGAAAACTGAATTATTGTTATGATACAACTGACCCAAATACTGGTAATTAAACGTCATTTGTATCATCATTAAGCATTATATAATTCATGAAGGTATTAATTATCATAATTCTTAATAAATGGAAGGTAATTTGGTTAAAGAAGGTAAATAGTTTATCGTGCGTCATTTAACAAACTTACACGATCAAGATATTAATTGACGTTAAAATTGCGATCAGATATTTTATCTTTTTCTGCTGATTCCATACAGGATTTGGATTTGGATGGCGTGGATAATGCGGGCGAAATATTGGCCAATGCTCTATGCGGAGATGTTGCTCTAACTAATTTGAATTTATGCAATAAAAACTTGGATGATAATTCTGTTAAAGGGCTGGCCGTAGGTTTATGCAGGAACGATACCCTATCTGAATTAAATCTAGAAAGCAATCAACTAGGCTCTACTGCAGGAAAAGCATTAGCATACTCGTTATGCAATAACAAAACTCTAACAAAGTTGAATCTAAATGACAATCGACTAGGTGATTTAACAGTAAAAGCTTTGGCCAATGCTCTTTGCAAGAATTTTAGCCTGATTGACTTGAATCTGAGCAATAATAATATAAGCGATTCTTCGGGAAAAGCTCTCGCCTTGGTTCTATGCAACAATATTACTTTGGTCAAGTTAAACTTGAGTAACAATCAGCTAGGTGACTCTGCAGGAAAAGCACTAGCCGATGCTCTATTCAAGAATACTACTCTGACTGACTTTAATCTAGAAAACAATCAATTAGGCGACTTTGCTGGAAAAGCACTGGCCGATGCTTTATTTGAGAATACCACTCTGACTAATTTGAATCTAAAAAACAATCAACTGGCTGATTATACCGGAAAATCATTTGCATATTCTTTATGCAAGAATAAAACCCTAGCAATTTTAGATTTGGGATCTAATAATTTTGGAGAATTGACTGCAATAGAGCTATCTAAAGCTTTATGCACGAATAATACTCTTATTAGCTTGAATTTTTATAATAACAATTTAGGATACTCAGCAGGAAAGATACTGATATCTGCTCTATGTGAAAATGACACCTTGACCTGTTTGAATCTACAATATAACCAACTGGGAAAATCGATAGGGAATGAACTAGCCATTGTCCTATGCAAAAATTCTTCATTAACGCATTTACATTTGTGTCATAATCAACTGGGGGATCTCTCAGGAAAGTTACTAGCTGATGTATTATGTAAAAATTCTACGTTGACCCACTTGAGTCTTGAAAACAACCAGTTAGGAGAATCTGCAGGAAAAGCACTAGCTGAAGCGTTATGCAGGAATAATACTCTTACCAATTTAAATTTGTATTCAAATAAACTAGGAGATTTGGCAGGAATGGCATTTGCTGAGGCCTTGTGCAAGAACATCACCTTGATTAACTTAGACATAAGTGTCAACGTACTAGGCGAATTGGCTGGGAAAGCACTGGCTAGTTCCCTGTGCAAGAAAACTACCTCAATCAATTTGAATATAAGTGACAACCCGTTTGGGGATTCAAAAAAGGCGCTAACTGAGGTTCAGCATAAGAACGCTACTCTAATTAATTTAAATTTTTAATAAAATTTTATAATAAAATTTTCATTATGTATTTATTTATATGGCGCAAAACAATTAAAGCTTTCCGATAAACTTGAACAAATGCCGTCATCTTTAAAAAGTAAAAAAAAAAAAGAGCTTTTATTAATTGTTATCATTAATTTTTTTCAATTGAATGTAATACCTCTCGCTATTGGCAAATCTGTCGTAAATCTGAGACGCGATAAACTGTCAACTTGATTGATTATTTGAATACTAAGTATACACAAAAATGAAAATATTTGATACTTTTTATCTCATTCTTGTCTTGTATCTTTAAAATATCATATACGTATTGAGGCTCTCGATTAAGGTTTTTTGTGATAATAGTTTCAATTAGCAATTTTGTGAACGAATTAAACTATGTGACTCCGTAATGTATTTCAGTCTAAATTCAAAAATAAAGAAACAATATTTCAAGGTGATCTACATTGAAATTTAAAACACGTCTATTGGATGTTTCCGTGCTTCTATCGTTCAATCGATCGATTCAAGAATTATGTCAATATCTAAGCGGAATTTCGTGTTAGTTACAGTACCCTGCATAAGTAACTGACCCCTGCTAACTTTCCAGGGATCATATGTAACGTCTTGAAATTTTTTGAGCACAATAAACATTACAAACGCTGATTACCCTATGCCTTTTATAGGTTGTTAGATAATCAATGACGGCATTTTATGATCGTCGAACTTCTACGCCACAAAATGTCTCTTTCTTTAAATAAGCGATACGAAATCGTTTTTTTACACACCCATCCTGAAGGTCCAAAGTTTGGACTTGAGGCTACTGCCAAGTACGTTGGTTGTAGTAAAGGTACAGTGGTTAATGTGCTCAAAAAATGGAGTGAAACAAAGGATCTAAGCGACAGACTGAAATCCGGCCGGAATCGAATTACGACCTCAAAACAAGATAAAGAAATAAAGAAGCTCGCGGAAAAAGATAATGATATGACAACAACTGAAATACAAAAGGAAATGAAAAAACAGAAAATCGACATTAGTGTAGACACAATTCGGAGACGTTTGCACGAAGCTGGAGCTAAATATACACATAAACTTTCGAAACCCCTTCTTTCTACTAAGCATCAAGAAAAACGGCTAGAGTGGGCGAAAAAGCATACAAATTTTGATTGGGACAAGGTAATTTTTTCGGACGAGAGTACATTCTGCCTGAACCAACGAGGAAAAAAAGTATGGACGTTTCCTGGAAGAAGAAAAGTATTTCGTTCTGTGAAGCATCCATTGAAAGTCCACGTGTGGGGCTGTTTTTCTTCTTCGGGCTTCGGTAAGCTAATTTGCTTCCAACGAAATTTAAATGCTGAATTTATGATTTCTCTTTATAAAAGAGGTCTTCTGCCTTCCGTGGAGATACTTTTTGATGGGGGTTGTGTAGATTGGGTCTTGCAGGAGGACAACGACCCTAAACACCGATCGAAACTGGTTGGCGAATGGAAGAAAGAAAACAACGTGGAGGTTCTCCCCTGGCCGGCGATGTCACCCGACCAAAATCCTATCGAGAACGTCTGGGGACTTATGAAAATTAACGTAGCGAGAAAAAAAGTTAAAACACTTATAGGTTTAAAGTGTGAATTGACTAAAGAATGGAACCGTCTACCTGATGATCTGGCGAAAAAATTGGTTGACGGCATGAAAAATCGTGTGACGGCGCTAATTGAGTCAAGAGGGGATTATACAATGTATTAGTGATCACGATATATATCAAGCTTTTTAATAAAAAAAATTTTTTTAAATTAGCTTATCTGTATAAAATTTTAGCAGGGGTCAGTTACTTATGCAGGGTACTGTACTACTCTAACGTTGGCTTTTCAAAAAAGCAAACGCGTATCAAGCCTAGATACAACTTATGAAGTGTTGAGCCTATTTGATTTTTCTTTGAATCTAAACAAAATAAATATACAGTATTCTGAATGGCTGATAAGATTGTGCATATATAATGTTAGGATTTTTCAAATGATAATTATATTATAAGATATAGAATATTTCCTAAAATAATATAAATATTAGTTATTTTTCTTGAATAGGGTTCTTAATTATTTCACTTCAATACTACTTCAATATCAGTTCAATACTTAAATTTACTATAAATTTATATGAGTGGGTTACAAGCTATATATTAAATTACTATAGATCAATACAATTTTTTCAATACAATTTTAATACTAGTTCAATACTTTTTGGAGTCCTATTCTTTTTTTTATATATTTGCAATCAAGTTGGTATTGTTTTATTTATTAAATTATTGAATCATTACAAGCATGAGATATATATAAAGTATAAATCTTTACAACCAGCTTATCTGTATCAGCTGGTTACATGACATGTCTGCACTATTATAAATAGTAATGGATCACCAATGAGACAATAAAAACAACATATACAATATACAATAGAGAAGTGTAATTAACAGAGAGAATAGACAGATACAGTTGTAATAGAAATATAATAAAATAGATTAATAACCTATCTTTAAGAAAAGCCTGTCAACAAAAAGGATAATTGATAAGGTTATAAGAGATTCATAGCACAGTTATTGAGAAAAAGATCCAGCAGATAATGTAATCCAGAAGCTAAAGAAAGATAATCCTTCAGCTTATTTATAATGTTATATGAGCACTGTCTTGGGTTAGCAACAGACTTGTTATTTTATTACTCATTTCATACTTTATAAAAAAAAATAATAATGAAAATATACTGGGCTTACAATAATATCTCCAGTATACTATAAATTAAATATATTTCATAATTTTTATTATTAGTTTTTAAAAATAACAAATAGAATAACTGTATTTATATCACTAAGTAACCATGTTTTAATGTAATGGTTCAAGAGAAATTCATGATCATCATCAATAGATTATTATTAATTAAGGAAAACTTTATTAATATAAGAGTGGAGCAGACAACTCTAAAGATAATTAAAGGAAAAATACAGCCTTTAAATACATATTTTCCCAACATAAATAAATATAATAAAAATACATAAAAAATAATATACATATAATCTTAGTGGTTCTTCCGGAAGATTATATGTGTAATTAATAAAATAATAAAGAAAAAGAAATAAAGTAATAAAAAAAAAACTCTCACCCGTTCACCACTGATTCCTAAAAAATTTTCTTTTATGGTAATTTTCTTTGAAGAAGCACTTTCCATTCTCTCAATATGCCATTTATGCCATAAGTTTAAGGACGTAAAGACTTTAAGGACCACTGTTGCATTGGGATGGGACCTCTGGGCAAAGGTCAAGCAAGTTTGGGAGTCTTGTTTGCTTTTTGTTTGTATGGGGAAAGGCCCGTGGCAGTCCTCCTTCATAACTTTGTCTTTATGCACCTCTTTTTACCTATATGTCATTATTACCATCTTCCTATCATTCCTTACTATCGCAAATTTAATCCTAAAGTCACACTCAAGCAAAGTTACTGGGTTTAATGCTTGTTTCAACCAAACCTTCTCAAACACTTATCACTTGACGTACAATGCTGCGCCAACCCATTTTCTACAAAAATTCAATCATTCTCAAAAACCAAAATTAGTTCTACCCCTCCAAATGATCAATGTATATTCAACAACCAATCAAATACTAGCAACTCAACAAAATGACAATCAAACTGGCTCAAACCTGTTTGTAACAACAACAACAACAATTTCACACCACAAAACCCCCAACGGCTTTCCTAATCAGTAAAACAACAACCCCAACGTCACAGGCGTGTAAAAATACTGGGCTTTTCACATGTCTTACTTAGCCCTTAAACAGTTGCCTTATGGTTTCACAGGTTCAAGCAATAAAACCAAAACCCAATCAACAACATATCACTCCTAAAAGCTGCCATTATGGTTTCACGGGTCCAGACAGCACAACCAAAACCCAAGTTTATAAAATTTTCACTAACGACCACATTAACTTAGCTGTTTATGGATAAGCATTAGCCATTCATGACCACTACAAATTTCTTTTCACTCACGTAGTGTTTTTTAGGAACTAGTAGTTGTACATGCGATAGGCTAACATTAACTTAAATGGATGTTTAATGTAATGACAGGAATTTTTAATAATTCAATAAAGTCTCACATTTAATGCTCATTCGCAGTATAAAAAAAAAAGAAAAGAAATAAAGTAATATAATAAATAAAACACAATGTTAAACAAACACATTAATAATATCCTGTTACCCTTTTATGTCAAACAGTAATTAATAACACATGTTAATTGGTAATTTTTAATTACTATAAGTTCGGGTTTCACGTCACTTCGGAGCTTCGGGATCGGCAGATGTCATGTGACTCCGTATATGTGTTTTAGTCTAATCGTTAGTGTTATTCGGCTGGAGGTTAAAATCCTTGATTATCGAGAAATCGGTGTTGACAATGTCTTTCCGGTCAATAATAAAAGATGTTCCTCTCATCAAAATACCCATAGTCTTTTAAGAGCGTTTAAGAGGTTGTTATCTGACTTTGAGGAGAAAATTAGGTTTATATCGGACGTCTATAGATTTGTTACAATTAAATTGTTAAAATAAAGTTTTCTATATACAACTTCTTTTGTAAAAATTGCCTTTTTAGAAATCTTTTTTCTCCAAGAAACTTTGACTAGCAGATTATATTTTTTAGAGAAGAGAGAATATAATCCTAAGGATTGCTATTATGCAGCAGGGGTATTGGCAACAACCCTTGGAATGTAGCAATAGTTTGCTCGAGGAGATCGAATACTTGCAAAGGTATTGATCAAATAGCTTGGTTATTAAAAGATGAATAAAAACTCTTTTTTTATATTTAAACCTTTTCTTTCATCAAACACAAATCTTCAATAACATTCTTTCTTTTTAATAAATCATATATTAGCCAAGAGACAATATTTTATTTTTTTCAAAGTTTTTTGTTTTTTACTTATAATAATTTATAAATAATTCTCATATTCTCTAACTAGTCATTAGTTCTTGCCAATTTTTTTTATCCAAAAAACTGAATTCAGCTTATCCCCATTAAAAGATCTACCTTATATATAATACCAATTATATTTTGTATTATAACATCAGGAAATTTTTTGATGGAGATCTCCGGAGATCTCCACCTATAAAAAAATTTTCGAAAATTTCTGGAAAAAACTTCGAAAATCTTTAAAAATTCTTGAAAATTTCTAAAATAAAAAA
>CAJVPV010001373.1:0-16136 GCA_910591835.1 Acaulospora morrowiae
GACCGGGTCGTGCAAGGATCGATCATGGCACTATGGGATCGAACAATAGAATTATGTAATAAGAGTAGTGTGAAAATCAAATAACAATTGCTTCGTCATAAGAATATTTATAGTTTTTCTTAATTTGTATTTATCATTTTTATTATGTAATAAGTGTGCAAGAATGTATAAAGGAAAGAAGAAATCGAATAAATAAAAAAGGAAATCAAGTCCGGTTAGAAAAGTTTTTCGACCAACATCAATTCCGCCTCACCATAATAAAAACACTTACCATCGTTACGCGAATCTGAACTTTCCTTAGCGACAGACTCGCCGATCACAGTTACAGTATATATGTAAATTAGTACCGCAGTGACTAATTATAGATTACAAAGTCACGGAGATTAGGTCCGACCACAATTACTACTAAATACAGGTTATAATTTTATGTGAAAAAGATATGAAAATGCGATGTTTTTAGAACTCTGCCTCTTTCGAGAGAAAAAACCAACAGAACAAAGAAATCGAAACTTCTTCATTACTCAGAAATCGTTCTTTTTATACTATTTCTAGTCATTTTTGGTTAGCCAGAAAAGATAAAATTAATAATAAGAAGGATCATAAAACAATTTTTATCTTCCAAAACTTGATTTTCAATAAGAATCAGTGACTAGTATTTCTTAGTAATATGTTAACTAAAATTTTAGATTATTATGTAGCGATATTCACGAAATAATCTTACCAAAAGAAATAAAATGGTTATTTTAGAAAGTTATCAAAGGTTTTGATAGCGGTGGGTCTTTCGGAGTTCTTATTATCATGAACTTTTTTTCGTATGCTTGATTGATTATATTAAGAGATTTATTGATATAAAAACGTTCACTAACTCGACTAAACTTATTCGGATAGGAGAATGAAGGATTTTAGGTCACAGGAAAGTGCACATATTCTTGATTACCTGTACAATTTCATATGACTTCGGATTATGATTCCGGCATTTAAGACTACTAGAAAAGCATGCAACAAAGTAAATGGTATTTATCTTGAAAGTTAATTTAATAAATAAAATAGAAGGTAAAAGGATGATAACTAAAAATCGAGTAGGGATGAATTGGTCGAAAGGACTACGTACGCATCGCATGTGGGCTTAACTAATGACAGTGATAGTTATATTTCTATATGCATCTGTACAATGATCTATACGATTACTGCAGGGGTTTTAAAAAATTTCCAATACTGTCGTTGTTCTAACTTTAAAAAGAAATAAAGAGAGAGAGAACATTTATTTGTAATTAACTTCCTGTTATTTACGAACAATCAAAGGAAAAATGTTGCTTAAAAAATAACAACGAGAAAAAAAAATTATATAGAGAATGAAAAAGCGACCTGAAGAAAACTAGGATATTATTTAAACATGGTACTACGAGTAACTTCGTAAATTTTTGTTTGGCATGTTCTTAAATATGACGAACCATTTTAAATCTTTAAGGATTCCGAGAATGTGTCTAATACTGTATCGTCATAACGTTAACTATATATGGAAACAATGACAATCCACTAGTGTCATTATATATGATAGCTCATATATTTAGGTTGATACATTTTTAAAAAAGAAAAAAATATCATGTTGCAATAGGAATACAGATAAAAAAGGAAGATCAACTCGTTCTAAAAAACCATACAAGAAGAAAATAGAACAGAATAGAAATAATGGTGAGAAAAGACATGTACTGTGTCAAAATCTTGCATATTATATAAACCCCTAGTTTCACGTGCATCAGACTTGTAACTAGTATTACAACTAAATGACAGGACTAGATTTGCCTAAGGAAATTGACAGGGCCCATAATAAGTTACAGTGCTTACCGCATCGGAGAGTTACGCAATATGCGATCCGACCCGCAAAACTAGACATTACGTAATAGGAGGTTACACCTTCGGAGACTTGTGAGAATCCTGAGAGAAACTACAGCGTATCCGGATTATACGGACCAAACAACGTAACTATTTCTATTGACTTATGTTGAGTTTATTCTTTTACTCTGTTCTATAACCAACTACCACATTAAGATAAATAATAACGTAAGCGCATGATACAATACGAAAGTTGGACGGCAACATTTTTGCCAAACAGGGTTTGTTTTTACTTATTGATCAATAAGGAAATGAAAATAAGTAATATCAATAATAATTTAGGTAACATCGATTATAATTTAAGTTATATTTGTTTACTGTATATATAATAATAAAGAGTAGTATTTGTTTTATTTTACATTTGCAAGAAACCTGGTGTTATTTCAAAAAACGTTACAAAGGTAAATATTTTTTGAATACGTACAATAATGCTGTGATTTTTTTTGTTAGAAATGGCTTTTGTTTAGGAATATTAATCGATCCTGCAACAAAAAAATGATTTTTTTAAATCATGAATTTTAGATGAATCCAATAGTTTATCTTTAACAAATAATCTTTATTGAAATACAATTGTAAGTAATAATATATGAAACAATCCCCGTTACTGTATTTGGCTAAAAAATAGAGTTTTATTAATGACTTTTAAATAAAACTATATTTAAAAAAGCTACAATTCCGACATTATGCTTTAAGAGATCTTAAACCATAGAAAAGCTTTTCATTTTTCTCTAATAAGAAACCTTGATAAAAAAAAACTGTTCTAATCATATACAATTAGTAACTCGCGATAAAAAAAATTATTTTTGTAACAAGTAATTTCTTTGGGATCGATTGGTTAGGACCGATTAAAACCGATCAGAATCCATACTTTTGTGCCATTGACTATTTTACACAGGATGAAATACAACATCGCAATTTTAGCAAAATATTCACACAAAATATAGAATATTTTTGATATCCTGAAGTGAATAACTGTATCTTTGTTAATTTTGATCATAGTATTGTGCACAAAGTGAAAGTTTTATTAAAGGCTTATCATATGTTAAATTTAAAAATCGGCATGCCACTCAATACATGTATGTTAAAAAAACGAAAAGGGGATTATACGTAGAGGAAAAAAATTCATCGAAGCGAAAGTAACATATATACTGTATATTCAAGCAAGCAGAAAAAACGTTCTTAATTGCAAAAGCTATAAAATAAGGAGGGCGAATGGATACATTGTATTTCTTTGAAGAAAAAATAGCGAAAAAATATTTTATACAAAGAAAAGCAACAAAATAAGTAATAAAAATAAATAAATAATCGAGAATTCGAAATTTAACTTCGGGTTTTTAAAACGAAAAAAGTCGAAAGAAAGCAACAATTACAATAACAAAGTTTTTTATGGGCTTCGAAAATTAAAATCGGAGGTTTTTAAACGAAGAACATCGAAAGAAAAGTAAAAATAACGTAATATATTTTTTAGGCGGGTTCAAAAATTAAAAGTCGGTATTTTTAAACAAAATCGGATGAAACGTTACGTAAAGATAAATTTTACAAAAGAGTGTTGACAACAAAATTGAAATCATAATATTATTCACTCATTGCTGTCGCCATTAAGTAAAAATTCCACGAAATCTTTTTCTTTCACAATCGATTTTGGTTGAGAAAAGGTATTTCCATTAATAATATCAAATTGATTTGAAGGATTAACCTCCGAACGAGGGTTTTGCCCTTGAAAAGGGGGGGTTTGCGCAGGATTGTACGAAGCATTCCGAATGCTGGTGGTGATATTGTAAGGAGTTTGAGAGTTCATCGTGAAAACCTGGGTATAAAGAGTCGATTTTGGCTCCTTAAATACGTTGTTTTCGTGTCAAAAGTTTGAATCGCCTTAATTTCACTTCAAATATAAATTTGATATTTAATATTACATAACATGAAAAAATATATTAGTTGTCTCATTTCGTTCATGTGCACGTACATTAACTAACAGTAACTGATTAAAGAAAGGCGAAAATCAACGCAGTATTTCACTATTCAGAGACGTGACCATACTTACGTTAATTAATTACGTATTTTTATGTGACCAATTTTTTTTTATACAAAATCTCTCACAAGAATCAGGTGCAACCGAGGTTCATTATCATGAAACATTTCAAATATGCCACAGAATATACTGATCTCTCAAAGTATTAGAATATAAATATTAGGCACATTAATAAACTCTCATTCAATCCAGGCGAATGACTAAAAATGGTTCTCTATACAAATTCTTGCTTTCTAATCTGTTGCAATGCATTCTTATCTTCATTTGCAATCAATTATCAAAACTCTCTTATAATCTGTAATCCTTTTTTGTGCATTCTAGTTTGAGCAAAACAGGCTAGATGAACGTAAAAATAGAATACGTGAAAGAAGAGTCGGTAATCATCTACCGTATAATAATACAAAAATTTAAAGTAACATAATTATTTAACTTATTTTGGTTAACCTACCATGCAATTTCTATTCATTCAATAATATTTTTCCATAGATCTGAATGGAGATCGACATTATTTGGAAAGACGTAATGGAGAGTTGCACGAGAAAATCTTAAAATGTTAGACAAATCTAAGATCAGCCTGTCAGAAGGATAAATAGCCACAGAATCAAGATCGCAGTATAAAAAACAATATGTTTGTTTTTATTATATCAGTTTAATATCAACCGGTTTATTAGCATATATTTATACAGTAGTATATACTTTATATATATGTTTTATGATTTGTTGTTTATTTATTTATTGCATATACAGAAAATTAAATAAATACGTATAGTGTATTTATTTTGCAATTTAATTTACAAAGAAGTTATGCTTTTCCTTTGAATTTGCAATTATAGTGAGTCAATAGAAAATTGTGGGTTATGAAATTGGAAATATTGCAATAATGCAATTGAAAGAAATTATTGCTTTATAAAAATTAATTTAATTCGTAAAGCTTTTAATCGACGATCGATTAATCGAAACATAATGAGCGTTTATAATAAAACTTTCTAATATATTTAATAAAAACAAAAGTCAGTAATAAATAATATAAACAATTGAACATTATTTATTCAAAACAAAATTTGAAATGTATTATTCAATTTGCATTTTAGAAAAGATTTAAAAGAGCACTAGAATTAAAAAACCCATTCAATTTCTTAAAGATTACATTGTTACTTTTATGTTTTAAACATTTGATAGTCTGTATTGATAATCTTTTTTAAAATAAAATTTTTAAAAAATATTATTACAAAAATATACCATAGTTGCTATAAATAATGAGAATTCATATAATACTTTTAATATAATTATAAAAACAAAACCAGAACAAATACATATATGATAAATGTTAATGAGTTTTAAGATTGTACAAGTAACCGTAACAATACATATTTTTTTTTGCAAATTCTTTGTGATTTACATAAGTTACAAAAATTTAAAATCACAATGTATTGCACCTATAAAATATATATATAAGCCTTCATTTTAATCAATTTCAAATATTATTTATATTCATAAAAAATTTAATCTATATTGTTATCATAAAAAAGTTTTATCAATTCCAACCAATTTAATAAATAGAAAACTATATTTCATTTTAATACTTTTATAAAAATTTTTATATCAATATTTTAAATTTGTTAATTATCCAATAAATTTATAATTTAAAATCTCAAATGTGGGTAGTTCACGTAACAAACGGTTTTTTAGATTCAAAATATTAACACGAAACAATAAATTCTTTAATAATATATTTTTATAAATATTCTACTTATATTAATAATATTTAAAAGGCTATTCTTACTAAACATAGAAGCTAACTTGTTTCTTTAATTGCCGTTTATATATTCTTTTTTATTGCTTTTTTTTATTTACATTGTATTTTTTCAGCTGTCATCGTTTTAAATTAAAACTTCTAATTATGTATTCTTTGCATTAATTTAAGTTATTTTTATCATATCGTTTCATTCATCCATTTCTATTTTTATTCATTTATTTTTCTTGTCCTTGTTTTTTCCCATAGGTAGGAAACAGAAAAGAATAAATATATATATAACATGTATGTGTAGATAAAACAAATATATGGTCATGTATAAATAAAGACATTCTTTTTATAAATAAAGTTAATATGATAATAAACATATTAATCTTGTGATTTTTAACATAACTACAGTGAAAATAAACTTGCAATGCCATTTGTCACATGATTTATTATGGAAGTACTAGTAGAGAAATATAAAAAGAAATAAGTAATAGAAGGTAAATAAAGCAACTAGCTGTGACATGACAGAGTAAATAATAAATAAATATGACTAGATAATAAATTGTATAGATAGTAGTAAAGAATGAAATGGATAAAAATTCATAAGGAATTAATTGGTTAATACTAAAGAAATAAAATAGATAGCTAGAAAGAAGCAAGATAATGATATAGAAATATAATGGAATATTAGGTTTAATAGAAATTGAGTATCTTTTCTGGATTCAAGCAATCTTATTAGAGATGTGTCAAGAATGATCAGTTTAAGGTTTGTTTATTCAGGTTCAGGACCTTGCAGAATACTGTTTAAAATATACAGTATATTCATTTTAATTTGTAATTTTTAAAAATAAGAAATTTTTTGTCCACAGTTCTTTAATATTGATTAAAACTAAAAAAGAATTATTTTTGCAAATTATTTTAAAAATGGTATTAAAAATTAAATTTTAAATGTGGTAACAATGCTCCCTTATAACCTGTAACCATAATATTATATTAAATAAATACTAAATACCCGGTGTTTCGTCACATGCATTGTCTTTTGCCAAGTTTCCAGCCACTGGCACAAGTACAATACAATGTTTTAAGTACTTTCACGCATTAAATTAAATAAATAATCAAGAAGTTATAAAAATATTGTTTTAATGCACAATAAAAATGGTGTTTACGAATAGGTGCAGAATACCGTACGTTGTTAGAATAATTAATTGTAACTATAACATGCAATAGAAATCACCGTTTCGCTATTTTAGTTAGGCACGCGAATGATGTCATACCTTGTGTAACCTCTATAATTGCATACTTTTAAACTGACGGATACAGAAAAATAATTACAGTATCTATGAAAATAACTAAAAATGGGTTATTTGATTATATTATTTCTGGCAAGTACAAGTATAAAATTTTCTACTTTAACAGTGTTGATCCTAAGGTAGTGACATATTTGCCCGTTTAACATCGAAGTAAAAATTTGAACAATAAATAAATCACTAAAAAAACTATTTTTTAAAAAAATCATAATATATTCATTGATAAAGTTCCTAAGAAAGAACAATAATATGATTGAAATTAAATGAAATTCATAATCATTATGTTTTACAACTAGTTTAATAAAAAACAGTTATAACAATTGAATTACTTACTATCATTCTTTTGGATTCTATAAGCTGTTTATCAAGTGTTGAACCTATAAAATGTGGCAAATAATTATTCCACGCATCTAAAATATGAAATAGTTCATGTGCACTTAATCGATTCTGCGGTTCATCATCCCAGCAATTTTGTATTAGGCAAGTTACTAAATCCGGAAGGTAATTAGGAATTTCAGGTCGTAATCCATCGCATATTTTAGTCGCCAAATCGTTATCGTGTGGGATATTAGGAAAAGGAGGAACGTCAGATAATATTTCCAATATAATAATTCCAAATGAATATACATTAGCTTCTTTCGTATACTCCTTTCCACGTAAAACCTCGGGTGCTACATACGGGAGTACGCCATGCATATTTTTATTTCCAGAGTCATTAACAACCTTATAATAGCCTATGTCTGTTATATAAGTTAAATAGTCTTCAGATAAAAGAATATTCCCACTATGAAGATTTCGATGAATTAATCCAGCTTCGTGCAATTGAAGTAGGCCTTCTGCGATTCGACGCAGCATAGTAAGTTTCTGTCCATAATTCATTTCTTTAAATTGGCCTGTGATGTTTTTAATACTTCCAAGGTCAATAGATTGCATAACAATCATTAAATTATTTGTTTTTTCGTGTCGGGTGATTCCATAACAACGTGTGAATGGGAATCTGTGGTTAGTGCAACTGAAAAAGCTTCTCATCTGGGAGTTTATTATGTGATGTTAAGAAACAAGTTAGTAATGTAAATTTATAATAAACTGCACTTAGCACTAAAATAATTTATCAATTATTATAACCTCATTTAAAACTTGGTCAAGTATGTTTTTCGAATCCTCGATGCATTTCAACACAACGTATTTATTCCCCTTTCTTTTCCACTGACTATTTCTAGCATCCCAGTAAAGAATTTCTCCTTCAGTCCATTCGGCCAAATAAACTTCTCTAAATTTGCTTTTAGCGATAGGCTTTACATTTTTCAATTTTGAATATGGAATCCACTCAAGAATTCTATATCTATTGGATGCCATTGTCTGGATTTCCTTTATAAATTCATCAATATTATTATTTCCGCTTTTCCAATTATCGAAACTTTGCTGAAAACGAAAAGAGTTGCAAGGTTGGCACCAAGCATTAGTTATTGTGTTCTTATTACACTGGTTACAGATTCTCCCTATAATAATTTTCGTGAATATAAAAAATGGGAAAAATAATCAGAATAAAACTTACTATATCCGGAAAGTAAATGATATAAACCAAAAATCTACCCACATAGTGCTAAACCTAAAGAATTATACAATATAAGTCTTCTCGTATGATTTCAAAAATATGTATTTAATGTAAATTACCGCCTACAAAATAACAAAAAGTAATAAGTAAGGCCCCTATTTAAAATTTTACAAGTATAACAAAAAAAAAAAAGGAAGAACGCAGGTATAATAGTAATGATATAATAAAAATAAATTTCATCTCATAAGATTTCATTGAAATAAAAAGATAATAAAACAAAAGGTATTCACATTATTTACAAAAAAAACAAATATCATAGCTGTCTTGATTCAACTTACTCGCTACAAAATCTAATGATCAATAACACAATTAATTTATTAAGTTAAATCATACTTTGCATTATTTTAAGAAATAATGAATTGGCATGATCAAACTTACTATCTACAATAGTAATTCACAAGAGTATAATTAGTATCATTATGTAAATTACATTTTATGTAATTTAAAAAACAAATGATCAAAATATTTCAGATACACTTACAATCTATAATAACAAATCCATATTAATTTACTTCCATACGATTTCGGAAAATATTCAACATATTCTGAATATAACTTACCCGCTATAATAACAAAGAATACAAATAAATTCATCATGTTATTTATAAAACAATAACAAATATGTATACGTAGTATCAACTTACAATCTGCAATGGCATAATATAAAGATACAATTAAGCAAATTACGTATGATTTTGCAAAACTATGTATTCTATATTTAACTTACAATCTATAAAAAAAATCACACATAAAGACACAATTAAGTAAATTACATATGGTTTTGCAAAAAAATTTATCCAGTATTTAACTTACAATCTAAAGAGAAAAAAAATGAATACACTAAACCACATTTGATTTAACGATAAAAAGAATAAATACCGGATTCTGCTTACCCACTATGAAACTCGAGAATTAATACAGTTATTTTTCAATGATCTCTACGAAGTATTTAGTATATTTTGAATTCAACTAACCGTCTGCAATATAAAAACAATCAAATAATTAATTCTCTAATTCTTACTCAAATAAATGAGGAAATTATTCCGACCCAACCTACATTCTATAATAAAAAGAGATATAATCAAACCATATTTCAATGAAACAAAAATACAAATATATCTTAAATGAAACTTACTGTCTATAATAGAAATAATAATAATGAATTCAGTACAAAAAATCAAATCGCATTATTTTTTACACAATCTAGAAAGTCAACTATTAATTAATATCCTTTAAAAAATTATAAGTATCTGAACAGAAATAATTTGTATATATTTAACTTACAAACTAGAAATATCGATGATTATCAAATCAAATTATATTTTCGTCGTTTTGCTCGAAAAAAAAAAATCTGGGTTCGACTTACAATCTATAATAAATAAAAGACGAAGATACGAGTAATTGTATTTAATATAATTGTGCAAAATCAATAAAAAAATACTGTATAATAATTTTAACATACCATCTATCATAAAAAAAATATGAATACAAGTAAAATTATTGATATGATTTTACAAATATAAAAATACATAATGGTTTCAACTTACCATCTATCATAAAAAACAAGAATACAATTAAAATTATCAATATTAGTTTACAAATAAATAAAGAAATGATTCTGGATTAAACTTACCAGCTACAATAGTAAAAAAAATAAGAATACAAATGAATTTCATTATATATAATTTTACGAAAATAATACCGAAATACACCGAATTCAACTCACGGCCTATAAAATTAGCGATTAAAACAATCAAATCTCACTTAATGATTATATAGGAAACGAATAATGCAAATATCCTGTATTTAACTTACGCCCAACTATAGAATTTAAAGATTAATTAAATGACGATTTTTACATAATTTACAAGACAAAAAATAATTTCTTGAACTTTACATCTACCTATAAAGTCAAGAGATAATAATTAATAAATTCTCGTTTTATACAATTTTGTAAAAAAACGAAAAAATTCTGGATGCAACTTACATCCTATAATAGTCGACATTTAATACATTAAAAATCATTTCATTATTTTCAAAAAAAAAATAGATCTTATATTCTACTTACCAACTACAATTATAAAAAATGATAATACATTTAATTCATATTTGGTATTATTTTGCAAACGAATAATGAATGAATATGATCCTATTCAACTTACGACCTATAAAAATCGAAATAAATACCATTAAAACCTTATTTTAATACAATTTATGAAA
Organism: Acaulospora morrowiae; assembly: GCA_910591835.1. Classification (NCBI taxonomy): domain Eukaryota; kingdom Fungi; phylum Glomeromycota; class Glomeromycetes; order Diversisporales; family Acaulosporaceae; genus Acaulospora; species Acaulospora morrowiae. Next base: position 10,806 of record CAJVPV010001373.1, read on the forward strand.
CATACCGGATTTATCCATGTATGCATTTATGATAAATAGCAAAAACATTGTCGATTCTCATACCGACTAAGAAAAACAATAAATAAATATTTTGTAGTGATTTTTTAAGAAGGTAAAAAAATATTTTTATTTCAACTTACAGCCTACAACAGTCAAGAATGATGACACGATTAAATCTCATTTGATATTTTGCATATAAAAGAAATATTCGATTTCAATTTACCATCTATGAACATTGAATTTAAAGTTAAAATGAAAATGAAAACATTATGGTGAGTTATAGTCACACTTGTGTTCTTTGAAGATTAACCTTTAGCCGCTTCTATCAATTTTTTTACCACTTCTGAAACCATAATATTAGTAAAGTACTGTATTGGATTTTTTTAAAAAAAAAATGATATACTGTATAGTTGCGTAACCACGTTCTGCAGTAAAATACGCTGTCGTATCATCTGACTCGGCGAAAGCTACAAACTTTTGTGATTGGTCATTAAATATTGTGGCTAATGTTACACAGTATCATAAAAAAAGTCAATTGTTGCAAATATAAAATTGTAGGCAAATTTTCTAACAATAAAATTTAAGGAATAACAAATATGTTTAATAATTAAACCTTAAGATCTTATAAAAGTTGTTGTTCATCTTTCGTCCAGCTATAAAATATGGATTATTTATTCATGCAAGAATTAAGTATTTAAAAAATTTTTTTAAACGAAGATTAATTATTAATATTAATATTCAATATATGGCTATCGAAATATATTAGTACATTAACTCAATATTTCATAATATTTTTCAATATTACAATGAAATAAAATAAAAATATTTTTACTTTTATTAATAATAAAATTGTCAAATATGTTGTTTTATATTGTACAAATTGATTTTATAGGTATTATTTTTTGTTTTAGATTTTTTTTAAAATTTCAATCGATTTATTTAATCAAAAATTAATAAATTAATTTATAAAAAAAGTTATCTTCGAATTATTTTTTATTTTACATATTGATATATTAAAATATTTGTAAATTATTTATTTATTATTTATCATGAATTAATTATATTAATTTTTTAAAGGAAGTAAACTATTCGTTTTTTTTGAAAAACTATAAAAAAGAAAGATTTTCCATAGTACATATTTTGATAAAGTTGTCAAATTTATATAATTTTTTTTTAAAAAATAAGTTATCTAATTAGGAAAGTAAAAGAGTTTTTTTTAAAAAAAAATCTAAAGAAAAAAAAACTATTTTCAAAACTATTAATCATATCTAAAACTGTTTTATTAATAACAATATATTAAAAACAACCATTCTTTCAATATATTAAATTATTAAAAAAATAATCAACAATTTTCCTAAATATAATTTATATTATTTAAATAATATTCAAAATATAATATTAATAATTACTAGTTCAATCTTCTTTTTAACCATATTACCAAAGCAAAAACTCATTTCATTTTTAAACATATAGAAATCTTAAATAAACTTCTTGAACTAATATATAACAATATATAGAATCCAGAAATAAAGATATAATCTTCTGAAAAAAATCCTTGAAATTCTATTACAACAAAAAAACAAAAACAAAAACAATCAAACTCAATCTTATAAAAAATTACCCATTAATACAATATTAGTAGGTCAAATTAATAACAATTATATATTCTATTTCAATATTATTTTTATAAATATTTTTTCCAACTGTCTTTTACTAACTGAAAACTTATTTTTATTAGATTTAGATAAAAAATTAAATTACTAAATAGGTATTGACTTCCTAATTTAGTAAATAATTATTTTTAAAAAATTTTCAAATTATGATTTTTATAAATATATTTATTTATTAGTGAATCAATATTTATAACAACATATTTTAGTATATTATTGTTGTTATAAGTTTTATACTAAACTATGCAAAAATTGAACCAACAATTAATAAAAATCACAATTTAAGAAGTACTTATTAAAAAAAACCATTATAATAAATAAATACAATAAATAATTAATATACAGTATAGATCAAAATTCATTAGACTATTAATAATAATTTAATTAAGATAAAACTTTTTTTTAAATACTAAGTGAGGTCTTCCTCAAGTCTTTATTAATTATATGTAATAAATGTAATACATTATATACAAAATCAATAAAGTATAAAGTATATAATAATACATATTGACCTGCCATCAAGAACAGATATATTATTGGAAAAAACTTAGAAAAAAAAACCTGAAAACTATCTGCTATAAAAAATATAAAAAAAAAACATTTTTGGCAAGATTGTCAATTGTAGAAAAGAATAATGGAAGTTTAATTTAAGAGAAGAAATATTAGTAGCATATGAGATAGTCTATATACTATTTAAATATATATAAGACATATAATTAATATTTTATAGAGAGTAGAATATTATAATGGTGATATATTTAGGATTTAGAAGTGTATTATCTAGGAACCAATAATCCCTCCTGCAGGGCACAAACCAAATGTGTCTATTTAGGTTATCACTTTCTTTTCAATAGCTGGGCACAACTCCAGCAGCAGTAGAGGAGCACTGGCTTAAGCTGCCAGATTACGGGATGCAACTTCCAGGTATTTCACTTTTACTCGCAATAAAAGTATTTTACTTTTACTCATATTAGTTAAGCTTTGGTTGCTTTTTTTCTTTAATGATAGCATTGCTGCTCGTGGGTTGCAACTCTATTATTGAGATAATAAATAGTTATGTGGTTGGTAAAAGAGTATTGTAATTGAGATATAAGTAAGTCGAATAACTGGAGCCTGCTCCAATTGCTTGTTTTGTTGTTTGGGGGCATGTAAAGTAAAGATTATTAGAATCCATGCAGGGCACAAGTCACGTGCTCTCCCAATTCAGTAAGTTATAAGATCATTTCTTTGTTATTGTTATTGTTATTGTTGTTATTGTTATTGTTAAGTGTGAGAATTTTTTGTTGAAAAAACTGGTTATAGACGGGTTTGAACAGATTTGGTTTTGTTGTTAAGAAGTTAAGAATTTTTATTAGTTGTTTGTTGGGTATAAATCTTTTGATAGAGTAGAACTGATTATGGTTTTTGTGTAAATTTAAAAAGAATATTGAAAAATAAAAAAAATGAGGTGTAGAATTGGTTTTGAGAAAAAAGAAAAATAATAAATTTGCAAAAGTTGTATTAAGACAAACATTAGACCCAGTAACTTTGTTTAAATGTATTGTTAGGATTGAGTTTGTGTTATAGAGAAAAGGAAGGTAAAGGAAAAAGCAGTTATTATAATTATATAAAGAAAAGATACCTAAAGACAAAAAATTATGAAAGAAGGCTGCCATGGGCCTTTTCCCATACAACCAAGAGCTAAGAAAGACTTCAACTTGCTTAGATCTTGACCAGAGATCCTATCCCAATACAACAGTATTTCTTAAAGTCTTTATGTTCTTTGGGTTTAAAGCTTATTTGCTTTAAAGAATAAGGAGAGGAAAACGCTTCTTGGAAAAAGATTTCCTAAAAAAAAAATTTTCAAAAAATCAGTAGTGAATGTATGAGAGTTTTTTTTTTTTTTAATTAAGATAAAACTTTAAATATACATACTTTATAATCTAATTAATAAATTTATTTAAAATATTGATTTAAAGTCAAAAAAATTTTTAAAAATTGCATTATAAATTATATATATAAATTTATAATAAAAAATAAACAGAAATTAAATTTTATTATAAAAATTTTTTTAAAAAATTATAACAATACAAATTGTAAAATAAGTGATATAACATATATTTTATAAGAAATATAAACAAATCAATAAAGAAAGCATTGTAATTGGAATACAATTACTTAAACTATATCTCTTTAATATATTTAGAATTTGAAATATTAATAGAATTATATTTCTAAAAATATAGAGATATTTGTTTCATTTTATAATAATTAGAATCCAAGTTAAATATGGAATTATTATTGATATTTGTAATATATTAATAGAATTTTTATTATTAATCTTATTTGACTTATTTGGATTATAAGAAATATTTCTATAATTAGTTTGATACTATATCAATTAATTGTATTAATTAATATTATTACAGAGAAATTATAATAAGTTAGTTACTTTAATTTGACTTATATCATATAATATTTGAAAGGGTTTTCTACATGTGAATTTGGTTAAAATCAGTAATGCCAATGCAGATTAGTTTTTTTTTTTTTTATTGTTAAGTGAGGCATTTCTTATGATCTTTATTAATAGAGTAAAATTCATTACATGATTAATATTAAGATGTTGAGATATATTGCTATATATGTCAGCCTATTACCATATTAAATATATTTCTAATAAAAAACCTTTAAACAAGAAAAAAAAAGTAACTATCTAATTTTGGAAGGCCAATTCCTCTTTAATAATTTATTTTGTCCTGAAAGAGCATGAATAGATTTTGAGAGAAAAGTTTAAGTATTATATTAGTAAGTTCAATTTGTTGGATTGATTTGTTGTTGTTTGTTGAATTAATAGTTGGGTTTTGTCAATGTTATAAGTTATTGTTATTGTTGTTTTTCCTATATTTATTTTTTTGTAAGATGTCGAGAAATTTTTTCTCCTCGATTATATATTTGTTTCTTGGAATCCATATAATGTATATTGGTAAATAAGTTTAAGAGTTTTAGTTTGAATTTGGTTTAGAGTTTTTAGGTCTTGTTGGTTTGGTTTCAAATTGTTGAAAAGATTTTTAAGTTGAAGTGTGCCTGTTGCAAAGTTGATTAAGTGGATTGCAGAGTTGATAATTAGTGGAATTTGGTTAGAGTTGAAGTTTTTGTTGTTTTTGAATTTTTTGTTAATAATGCAAATTAGTTTGTTACTTTATATTTTAACTAATTACTTCATATTATACATGTGATGTAAATTATTTTACTGTTGACTCAATTTCTAAAATCCTCAAAAAATAATTGTATCATAACTCAATCATTTATATGTTTTAATAGTGACTCAATTAATTGTGTCAAATAATTGTATCAATTGTATCTAGGATCTACAAATTTCAGCAACATGTATACTTCATATATAGCAATTTTTTTACTATACAACACTATAATTTTTCTTATTAAGCCAAATTTTATTAAGAAAAACAATCTTTATTAAACCAGTATTATTTTTTATCAATTTATTTTTTTTTTTTTATTAATCGCAAACAGGCATTAAATGTGAGACTTTTATTAAACGAGAGTTTATAACCATTACATTAAGAATCTTTACATATTTAGAAAACTGTAAATTAATCCTAGCCTATCGCAACTAGCTAATAGTACCAACTGTCACCAGGTGGGTGGGTTCATACTAGTAGTG
>CAJVPV010001374.1:0-16134 GCA_910591835.1 Acaulospora morrowiae
TTTTTCTGCTATATTACTGATATGTTGAAAGTTAAGGGAGATGTTTCTGTTGTTGGCTAGTGAAATTCTGGTTTGGGAGAGTCTTCCTTGGTCTTTTTTCCTGACGAATTCTGTTGTGAAGTTGAGAATACAAATGTCATTTGTAAAGCCTGAAGTGACGATTTATTCAATATCTTTTCCTTCCCTTATGATAAGGAATTAGTTAGGAAAGTTTGTTAGGTTTGTGATGAGGTGGGAACGTGCAGGTTCTATCCTAATAATTTTGTTATTGGTGAGGTCAAGATAATAAATTTGGGAGAGTTGGTTCCAGTCCTGATAAATAGTTGCATGTAGGAACTGTTTTTTGTTGCTGTTTGTTAGTGATTGCTCCATGGTAGGAGTTATTTAATAGTTGGGAGTACTTGAAGGTGCTTGGAGTCTTGAAGAGTTATTGCCAAATAAGGAAATTTTCAGTCAAAAATTGATTTGCAGGAAAGAGTTTTTTTTTTTAATAAAAGATTTAATATATAACAATTATTTAATTATAATAATTTTTAAGTAGTAAAAACTCTCTCCTGATCGTGTTTACTTTGCTAAAAAAATTTTTTTATGATAATTTTTGTCAAGAAAAAATGTTTTACATTCTTTATCGCAAGTGAGCTCCAGCTTAAGAACTTAAGAACTTTCAAAACAACTGATAAGTGGGATAGGACCTCTGGTCAAAGTCCACTCAAGTTTGAGAGTCTTGCTTATTCTTTGGTTGCATGAGGAAAGGTCTGTGGCAGTTTTCTTTTCTTTTGTTCTTTTGTATCTCTTCTTTTACCTATTATAACATAAAAACTATCTACATCAATATCATTATATACGCTAAGTCAAATACCTTCCAAAAAACACACTCAAACAGAGTTATTGGATCTACTGTTTGTTTTAACACAACCTTTATATACAACCTTATTATGGTGATAATTACTGTGCTATTTCAAAATTTTCAAAACTTTTTGTCCAAAAAACTGAAATCAGTTTACCCCTCCAGATGATCTTCACTCTCCAATCATCCAATCAGATTTTATCAAAACAACAAGGAAAAAACCAAACCTGTTTAAACCGGTTTTCCAGCATAATAACAACAACAACAACTATAATAACAAACAATGTCACATGCACTCTTCTATCTATGGTAACCAAAGAGTTAGAGAGATGGAACTACACGCCTGTCTGGAAGCTTTTGAGGGAAATAATTGAATTTCTACCTATAGATTTTACAGTTCATTTGATTTAGTTTTAGTTTTAGTAACTATTGTTATTTTCTTTTCATTTATTTTTTATTCAAAAATTCAAAAGATTTTGTAAAATTTTGTCGAGTAGGTAGATATAGCCACTACTCCACTATTTAACATTTTAATATTTTTTTTGAAATTCTTTTTACAATATTAGTTAAATAGTGATCAAGTAGGCAAGCTAGCATTTAACTTGTTGTATATAATACGTACTCAAGAGATATTGTTTCTTTTATAATATATACCTACAATATACAATAAAAATAAAGAAATAATATTTACCTACTGGGAAAAACTCCTCAAAAATAATAATAATAATTTTTAAGTAGTATTTTATTTATTAGTGAGACTGTATATATAAAAAGAGAAAAAAAAATATTTTTTTATATAATTACTTATTTTTTTAAATGCTAAGTGAGATCTTTCTCAAGTCTTTATTAATTATATGTAATAAATATAATATATTATATACAAAATTAATAAAGTATGAAGTATATGGCAATATATATTGACCTGCCACCAAGAGCAGATATATCATTGGAAAAAACTTGAAAAAATCTGAGAAACTATCTGCTACAAAAAAATAAAAAATAAAAATAAAAAAAACATTTCAGGCAAGATCACCAATTATAAAAAAGAATAATAGAAGTTTGATTTAAAAGAAGAAATATTGAAACGTATGAGATGGACTATATATTACTTATATATAAGTAAGACATATAATTAATGTTTTATGGAGAATAAAATGTTATAGTGATAATGTATTTAGGATTTATGAGTATATTATCTTTGAACCAACAATTCCTCCTACAGGGTACAAACCAAATGTGTCTACCTAGATTACCACTTCTTTTTCAATAACTGGGCACGACTTCAGTAACAGTAGAGGAGCACTAGTTTAAGCTGCCAGATTATAAAGCACAACTCCCTGATATTTCACTTCTACTCACAATAAAAGTATTACTTTTACTCACATTGGTTAGGCTTTGGTTGCTTTTTTTCTTTAACAGTAGCATTGCTGCTTATGAGTTGCAACTCTATTATTAAGATAATAAATAGTTATGTGGTTAATAAAAGAGTGTTGTGATTGAGGTATAAGTAAGTTGGGTAACTGAAGCCTGCTCCAATTACTTGTTTTGTTGTTTGGATGCATGTAGAATAAAGATTACCGAAACCTGTGCAGGACACAGGTCATACACTTTTTCAATTTAGTAAGTTATCAGATTATTTCTTTATTATTATTATTGTTATTATTGTTAAGTGTGGAAATTTTTTTGTTGAGAAAACTGGTTATGAATGGCTTGAACAGGTTTAGTTTTGTTATTAAGGAGTGGAGAAATTTTATTAATTGTTTGTTGGGTATAGATCTTTTGATAGGGTAGAACTGATTATGATTTTTTGAGTAAATTTGAAAAGAATATTGAAAAATGAAAAAAATGAAGCAAAATATTAGTTTTGAGATAAAAAGAAAAATAATAAATTTGCAAAGATTGTGTTAAGACAAATATTAGATTCAGTAACTTTATTTAAATATGTTGTTAGAATTGAATTTATATTATAGAGAGAAGAAGGGTAAAGAGAAAAGCAGTTATTATGATCATATAAGAGGAGATAATTAAAGACAAAAAATTATAAAAGAAAGTTGCCACAGGTCTTTTTCTATATAACCAAGAGCTAAAGAAGACTTTCAACTTGCTTAAGTCTTGACCAGAGGTTCCATCCTGATGCAACAGTATTTCTTAAAGTCTTTATGTCCTTTGGATTTAAAGTTTATTTGCCTTAAAGAATAAGAAAAGAAAAACGCTTCTTGAAAGAAGATTTCTTAAAAAAAGAAATTTTCAAAAAATCAGCAGTGAATGAATAAGAGTTTTTTTAATATAATTACTTATTTTATTTAGTATATTCATTTATTTTATGTTAAATTCAAATATTTTTTTTGATATTATATAATTATAAATTATAATATAAGAATAAACTTGTTGATTTTACTTTTACAATATATTTATATCTATTTTTAATTTTTATTTATTTGCAAAATATTTTAATCTTTATTAAACAAATTATTGTTATTTAATTTGTTTATAAATTAAATTTTTTAAATAATAATAATAATAATAAATATTTCAGTATAAATAAATTAATATAATTTTAAAATTAATAAAATAAACATTTTAGATATTATGTACTATTAAAAAATTTTATATTAAAGTAATTACTACCTGTACTAATAACCTTTTATATAATAATTAAATTATTTTATCTTAATAAAACAATTTTCTATATGCAAGAAACTGAACTTTAAAACAATAATAATAATTATTATAACATATTTTTTTTTATTTTTCTAATTCTATTAATTTTAATATTAAAACTTTTTAAGATTATAATTAATACTATTTATATGGATTTTTTTAAAATAACAATACATAATAAAGTATAAGTATATATATTTAAATCAATATTATTTAAAAAAAAATTGATTTAAGTCATTATCTAACTTTTAATCCAATTTAATTTGAATTTTAAAAAAACTGATTGTCAATTATAATAAATCATAATATATTAAAAACAATGTGACATCATTTTAATGTCATAATTAATAATCATATTTGCCATTATAAAACCAAATTAAACTAATTTATATAAATACAAGTTAACTGATCTTAAATTTAAATGTAACTATTGGTTCTAATCTCTAAGGACTTTCTATTGTTTAATAAGTAAATTTGGTAGTTTGCTATCTATAGTATACAAGCAGAGTTAATTTAATGTATTATAAATCAAGCAACAACAACAATAATAATAAATAATATTTACCGTAATGATATGATTTGGTGTAAGGAATAAATTCACTTGTTTCTGTGTTTGTTTCTACATACGAATTTTCCTTATTTTCTAATATTTTATGATCGTAGCTGACACAGTCATTCCGAGTAACGCAATCAGTTAATTCAGCTAAAATTTTTTCATCATTTTCCCATTCCATAAAAGTTCTGCCAATTTCTTTGGCAAGTGGACGATTCTTTGGATTTCCATTCCAACATCTTTTCATAAGATCTACATACTGTAACTCTGTGGTGTACCTTCAAATAACAGTTGGTCGAAGGCCATCACATACTTGAAATTGATATTGAACTCGAGACTCATGATTAAAAGGAACGGTTTTTCCAACAGAAATTTCCCACATAATTATGCCAAATGAGTAAATATCTGACGTCAAGGTATATTGTGAGCCACAAAGAACTTCAGGGGCAATGTATGGTAAAATCCCAAAAACTCCTTCAGATTCTGTATCAGTTGATATTGAAAGACCTAAATCTGCAATATATGCACTATATAAATTTTCTAGTAGTATGTTACCACTGTGTAAATCTCGGTGAATAATATTTTGTGAATGAATTATTTCAAGATCGAAAGTAATACTAATTAACAATTTTAATTTATCTTTCCACGATGTTTGGGCCACCAAATGAAGTTTACTACGCAAGGAGCCCATTTGCGCGTATTCAGTAACACGAATAAAATCTTTAGAGATTTTGTCTCTAGTTATTCCATAACATTTTAAAAATGTGCCGTTTTTAGATCCAATATCGCAGTATGCTTTTAACTTTAATGTAAGGAAAAGGTTAGGGAAAATTTAAAATAGTATAGCGTCTAATATTTTTAAAAAAATACCTCTTTTATAAACTCCTTATCATTATCTCTTGATCCGTGAAGTAATTTAAGCGCAACTCCTCTACTACCCCAATAGGCATAAAACACTGTTGCAAATCTCCCTTGCCCTATCTTCACAATGTTTTCGAATTCACCGTAAGAAATCCAACGTAGCGTATATTTACTTTGAGAAAGCATTTTTTTAACTTCATTGTCAATATCTGAGTTCTTTGGTATCGATTCATTCGAAACTAAATGGGTAGACTGTTAGATAACGAATAAATAAGATGAGTAAAGTCACCATATTTACCTAATGATCGATTTCTTTCCCTAATTGTTAACACATCATTATTAACTTATGACATCTATATTAATACCGTAAATTAAATAATTCAATTACATCTGATACCAATGCATAGCCATTTGTAAGTTCCTCGTAACTCCTATTCCATTTCTATATAATCGAGCAACCACATACATTCCATTTACACCACCCATCTCGGCTGATTTTTGAAAATATTCGAATGCCTTGTGTTCATCTTTTTTAACTCCAATCCCGATCAGATAACAACGGTCAACATTAGTTGTTCCCAAAGCATTGCCATCTCTGCTGATTTTTGATAATATTCAAATGCCTTATGTTCATCTTTTTTAACTCCAATTTCTTCATTATAACAATAGCCAACATTAAATGTACCTAATGCATTACCCATCTCTGAAGATTTTTGATAATATTCGAATGCCTTGTGTCCATCATTTTCAACTCCAATTCCATGATGATAACAATGACCAACATTATACGTCCCTAATGCATTACTCATCTCTGCTGATTTTTGATAATATTCGAATGCCTTGTGTTCATTTTTTTCAACTCCAATTCCATCGCAATAACAATAACCAACATTATATGTTCCTGATGCATTACCCATCTCTGCTGATTTTTGATAGTATTCAAATGTCTTATGTTCATCCTTTTCAACTCCAATTCCATTGCAATAACAATATCCAACCTGAAATATGCCACCAGAGTTTCCTATCTCGGCCGATTTTTGATAATACCCGAATGCCTTGTGTTCATCCTTTTTTATCCCAATTCCTTTATCATAACAATAGCCAACATTATATGTCCCTATTGCATTTCCCATCTCTGCTGATTTTTGATAGTATTCGAATGCTTTTTATTCATCCTTTTTAACTCCAAATCCATTGGCATAACAATACCCAACCTGAGATAGGCCATCAGAGCTTCCCATCTCTGCTAATTTTTGATAGTATTCGAATGCCTCGTATTCATCCTTTTCGACCCCAATTCCTTTATCATAACAATAACCAGCGTTATATGTCCCTAATGCATTACCCATCTCTTCTGATTATGATAATACAGTACAGTACTGGTTCGATTCTGAAAAAGTCTAATAAGCGTGAAATTATATCTAAATATTTCGATCAATATTTGTTAACTCAAACACTTACCGCTACATATGCTGCGTTATTTTTTATTGTTATACAGTTATCTTTTGGAAATTGACAGTCGTACAATATTATTGTAAATGGGAATCAATCAATTATGTTGAACATGTTACGTTTATTTACAGCTATTTATACATATAACCAGATTTTTTGACACTTTATTAACATAAATTCCTAAAAAAATTTTTATAAATAAATTTTATATATTTGCTGTTAATTATTAATTATATATCAATTAATTTTTAATATACTGTAATTCAACTAAAATCCTTAAAAAATTTTTCAGATAACAATCACTTATTAATAAAGTTTTAAACTGAAAATATAATAAAATAATTAATTAGTAATAAATAAATGAATAATGATAATAAATAGAATTATAAATAAATGTATAAATAAAATGACATAAAATAATGACAATAATTCATATATTTTTTTATATTCTTTAATTATATTCTTATTATATCTTGTATTTATCTTTTGTTTAATTTAATTTAGAACAAAATTTATTACAAGAAAAAGAAAAGAAAAAGCATACAATTTACAGTAAGCTTAAAAGGAAAGTCAATACTAACTCTCTTAGCTTCTAGCCAGTCATGCATAATGTTTTGCATCTCTCTAGATACTAGAAGAATTTTTGCTGGTCAGATTTTACTGGATAAATTAGATAACCTTGTCACTAGACAAAAAACAAGATGCCAAACTTTTTTCAAAGAAATCCAGGTCAAAAGAATTCAAAAAATAAACAAATAACAAACTCAATCATATTAATTATATAAAGTTACACAGAAAAAATCTCTTTGATCCGGAAAAACCAGAATCTGCTTATTTTTATCAAGTGATTTACACCACAAATCAAAAATATAAACATATTAACAATATAAGCAAACTAACATCATTAACATATCAATATATTAACAATATAAATACATCAACAATATAAGCAAATTAACAATATTAATATATCAATACATTAACAATTTAAACATATTAATACCTTTCCAATAATAGGCATATCAATAATTTACCAATAATACAAATATATTAGCAATATATTATTACTAAACATATCAACAATCTAATACTATTATAGATACATCAACAATTCATTATTATTATTAACACATCACCATTCTGCCAAAAATATGAACATGTCAATACAAATACATCAATATAAACATATGAATAAACATATTCACAATTTATTATTAGTATAACATATATAAAAAGCAATATTATATACACTACTCACATTTTTCATATCTCATAAAATATTAACAAATCAATTTCAACCAATCCATTTCAAGTCCTATTAATATTCAAACCTTATTATATATTAAACAGCTTTATTTTACTAGATATCATTCTTGTAGAAAAAAGAAAACAACTCTTTATATTAATATACATAAATAAAAATAACAACTTAATTATTACAAAACTCTTCAACTTCATTACTATTTAATTACTATCCAATTATTCTTTTAAATAGTTTATCCCTATATAAAACTTGAAACATCCTAACTTCTCAAACCTTTTCATGATTCAAATTAATCTTTTAATTAAAAATCAAAATAGTCTTCAGATTTAAGTCACTATTTCAAAAGTCAAACCCACTACTTACTTAAATAAGTTCTTAAGCTTATAGAATTTTTTTTAATAAACTTTTTTAAGCAGTAAACATCTTAAAAAAGAAGTCTTGAACAGTGTATTCAGTAAAGGCTGAAACTATTCCAAACATGTTTCTTAAAATATAGTCAATATTGAAAGAAAAGTTAGCAGGAAAAATAAACTATACAATTTAAAAGCAAGCTTTCAACTAAACATAGCAAATCAATTCACTCTTACTCAAATTCTCAATCCTATAGATCTTATATCAATTCAGATTTCAACATTATTAGCACAATTAGAATTATTCACTTCAGTCATCAACTTTAATCATCACAAATAGCCTTATTATTATTTAATCAAATATCACTACAGCTTAATATAAATAATCTTAACAGTTCATATATATCCATCGACTTAAACTTTCCTATATCAAGTGATTTAGATATGGAAATATCTACTAGCTTCTACTCACTTTCAAAAGTCAACAAAAACTCTTATTTCAATTTTATCAGCTTTTCAAATATAATCAATCTTGTGAAACTAGGCAGATTCTCTTTATTTTCTATTAGATTTCTATCTTCTACAACTTAAAGTTTCTTTCTGCACAACTTGTCTAACTTAACAAGTACTAAATCTTCAAATATTCAAACAATAGATCTTGGCAGAAAAAACATTTACAAATCTAAAAAAACTTAAGCCAGAGCCAGGCTGATTGAATATGAAAACAATCAATTATCAAAACTAGTAAACTTTGAGTTGTAAAAGTTTAAATATATGTATTGTAATAGTTTAAACAATAAGTTGTATTTAAGTCAAAATAAAACTACAAGTTTTAGGAGAGATAAGTATTTTATTAACTTAAAGACAAAAATACAATCTGAGTTATTACAAAAATAAAAAGATCTTCTTTAAATAAATATTCCTTATTATATAAATAATCTATAAAAATACATAAATAGAAATATATATTATTAACATATATAAGTCCTTACTGGTTTTTTCAGAAGATCATATATATTATAAATGTTTTTTTTATCGCAAACGAGCATTAAAAATGAGACTTTATTTAAATAAAAAATATTTACTTTTTTTTTTTTTTTATCGCAAACAGGCATTAAATGTGAGACATTTATTAAACATGATTTATCGTCATTACATTAACAATCTTTAGTTACAAAGTAATTAAATTAATTGTAGCCTATCGCAACTAGTCAATCAGCATGCATTGAGACCAAGTAGGTCTTTACATATTGAAGGTGTTGAATGGCTAATGCCTATTCAAAATGATAAAACTATCGCTGGAGTAAATATTTTTTTATCGGTATAATTGTTGGAGTTTTCTAAAGTATCTAGTATTTTTTGAAAAGTATTAAAAGTACATGGGTTGCTAATGATATTTCTGCTGGAAGTATTAGTTTTCTTCCATTTGATGCCTGAGGATGTTGAAGTGATAGCGGTAGCTGAGCGTTGTTTCCAGATTTTGTAAAGGGTTTTGAGAGAGTAATTTGAGATTTCTTCTTTCTTTTGGAGGATGTTGAAAGGTGGAGCAAATTTGCCTAATGCGAGGTTGAAGAAGTAAGATCCATTGAAATTGGTGAGAAGTAATTGGTTTGCTTCTAATGAGTTGAGTTTTCCTTTTGGAATGTTAGTAGAGATCATTGTCTCAAGCTTGTTTCTTTTTTTCTCTAAGGTTAGTAGGTTTTGATAACATGTGAATATATGTGCAAGGTCTTCTGGGTGCAAGTCGCATCGTGGGCATAGATTGTCAGTATAGAGTTGGGGATATCTGCTATGAAGTTTTTTTCTGGTTGGGAGTTGATCTGCCATTAGTTTTGTTCTGAAGGTAGCTAGGGATCTGAATTTAATATTATCGCTTGTTTTAAGCTCTTTGTTAGATTTGATAATTATGTTTAGCTCTGAAAGAGATTTAGGCTTGTGAGTTGCAGACGAACTGAGGAGAATGTTGAAGAGATTGGTATAATAGTTAATAAATTTGATCCATTGTGTGATGCTCGTCGCACAGTTGTGATTGATCAGAGGTGATGTGGTATGATTGATTGGATGTATTGTAGGTATGGGCGCTGGGTTATTTTGAGGAAAGGTTGTTGGAAACTGATTCTTGTCAAAGACCCAGTTGAAAGAAATTTGTTTGTTATTAAGTTCATTGTTGATTGTTTTAATGAAGTGACTATAAGGCAGTTTGACTTGGAGATTGATGTATTCAGATAGTTCAGTATTGAGTTTCTGTGTTGAGTAGCATGTGACTGTTGAGAGTGGTGTGGATTCAAGAAGTAGTGAAGTTAGGATAGGCCAAAAAAGAGCTAGAGGATTGGCATTAAGTTTGTAGGTAACAGTTTTCAGAGAGCTATGAACAGAGATGTAGTTTTTATTTATAAAGTATATATCATAGTTGGTGGGTTGTGGGATGTGTGACTGTGGAAAAATAGATATGGCTACTGCTTGATTGATAGTAGGATTTAGGCTGTCAGTTAGTTCTTGTAGGTTGTTAAGAATAAAGAAGTTGTTATTTCTTTTTGTCGACCAGATAGATTTGAGTTGATTGATGTTAATTGACTTGGTACAGGGTTGACTGGTACAATTACATTTAATAAGTTGTTTTAAGTTCGTGGTCAGGAAATGAGGGCCTGTGATCATCTGCTGGGGGTTGCATTGAGTCTGGTCTTGATAAGATTTATGTTGTGTGAGCTGTCTAAATATGTCCAGAATTGAGGTTTACGGTTAGGTACAGGTAAGATGTTTCCAAGGATTGTATTACTTGATTGAGATATATTTTTGAACCACAGTGGTGTGGGGCCAGGAGGAATGAGACCTCGGTGTGTATGAAGTTCTTCCCAGGAGAGTTTGTAGTATAATTTAAATATGTAGGTATTTTGTACTGTTTTGAGATTGGAATAGTATAATGTGAGAGCAATGTCTCTATTAACCTTGGTAAGGAGTCCGATGGATTGTTGGTGGTTGGGAATTGCAAATGGGCAGGGATAAGGGCAGATGTTGATGTTGTATTTTTTTGCCAGCTGAGCTGTGGATGTTAGCCAAGTTTCTTTAAAGTAGGAGGGATCACATATGGGGTATAGCCAGATGGCACATGTCACTTGTATAGATTCTATTTCTTTTTTGATATAAGGAAGGGTTTTTGGGTTTACGAGTTTGGTAATAAGTAGTTTGATAGCAGTGAGGTCCCTTCTGTTTTCAAGTTTGATAATATTGAGTTCTGCCTGTGAGAAAAGAATTTTGTCAGAAATTGTTCATTCAACACCTAGTTTGTTTTTGATTGCTCTATTCATTTTAGATTGAAAAGTATTGAGATCTGTCACTGTTAGATTTGCTACTTGAACTGCATAATCTAGTTGTGCTGGTATGATCCAGTAAGATGCTTGTCTTATGATAGGTCTGTTCCAACTTTTTTGGCTTGAAATGGTGTTGGTGAAGTCGTGTATCTTTTTTTTGAGTTTAACTTTGGTTTAAGTTGATGCTGATTTGCCAGAGAGATAGATACCCAGGTAACGAATTGCTTCATAACAGGGTTTAGCCTTGATTGGTTCATTCTCGACATATAGCTCTTGGTCACGAAGTGGGCTTCTGGAGCTGAGATTTGTGATGAGATCAGTTTTTTTCTTGTTGCATTTGATAGAGTTAAGTTTTAGGAAAAAGCAGAAGATATCTGTGGCACACTGAAGAGAACTGAGGGAGCCACTGAGTAGGGTGACGTCATCCATGTAAGTGAGAATTTTTGAATGTGATAAAGTGAAGCTGGTAATTTGAGTGACCATTGGATCATAGAAGATAGTCCAGAGGAGTGGGGCTAAAGTTTCGCCTTGGTCGATTTCATTGCTAGTATTGAGAGGATCAGTTAATCTATAGTGTGATATTATTTGAAGTTGTCTGTTGCTGAGAAGGTTTAACACAAGTGAGATAATTTGAGAAGGAAGTTTGATTCTTTTCATGGCTGCATCCAAGCTGAGAAGATTTATGGAGTCAAAAGCTTTGGATATGTCGAAGGAAGAAATTCAGAGTTTCTTTCCAAGATTATTAGCGGCTTCAAGTTCAGAAGAGATTATTGAGATTGGTTTTATTGTGCTTTGATTTTTGAGACCCGCAAAGTTGGAGTCAGAGAGAATTTTCTTGTTAACGATGATATCTGAGATGCACTTATTAACGATTTTCATAAAAATTTTCCGACTAGTTTCGATGAGTGAAATGGAACGAGTGTCAGAGAGGTCATGTGACCAAATAATTTTTTTCGGGAGAAGTGTAATAGCTGATTGCTTCCAATGAATTAGAGGTTGGGATGTAAGAAGTATCCTGTTGAAGAGTTTTTTTATTTGTTGTCTAGCTATAATGCCTAGATTAGATCATGTTTCATAGGGGATACAAGTAAAGCCAGGCGCTTTTCGCTTTGGAAGATTGGATAGGACTTCATCGATTTCAGGCAGTGGTATTTCATTGGTGATTGAGTCAAACATGTTGTCCGATATAGAATGTTTGGGTAGGTATTGATTATGCCAGAATTCGTTAATATTGGATGGTTTGGGTTCGAGAATTTTTTTGAAGTGGTTAGTAATGATTTCAATAAGTTTGTCGGGGTCTTCATGAAGTTCATCTTCTTCAGCGAGTATAGAGAGGTCAAAAGATGGCTTTAGGTCTCCTAAGGCTCTTTTGAGAGCAGTCTTGGGTTTACGCCAGAATCTGGAGTAGTTTTCTCTAATTCCTTTTTGTATTTCGTTTAAAATATCTTCATTGGACTTGGACACTTTTTCGTCAATCAGGATCTTCATTGTTTTCCTTAGTGATTTGAGGCATGGTTCTGTATTGGTTATTTTATTATGTATGTTTAAGGCCATATAGTGGAGCCTTGGTTTTGAGATGCTATTGCTTCTCAGAGATTTGATTACCACTTTAATTGATTTAATTGCCAAGTTGTAATGCTGTAAATGGTCTTTTTTGTGTTTGGGATTGAGTTGTTTTCTCTGCGGAATGTTATCGTCCATAGCTTTTTTAATGATATTGTTGAGACTATCCCATGTCTGATTGGGATTTGCTAGGCATGATAGTTTAATGTCTTTCTGCATTGCTAGTATTTATTCTTTGCTTGCTTTGCTAAACTGGTATGTATTGGTGGAGAACGCGATTCTGTCTGGCCTGTATTCAAACCAGTCTAGGATGATAGTAACTTGCTTGTGGTCTGTGAGTATGGCATGTTGATCGAAGACTTTATAACTTAAGACTTTACTAGCCAGATCGTTGGTGAGTCAGATTTGGTCAATTCTGGATGCACTTGTGTTTGTTATATGAGTGAAGATGTGATCCTTGTTGGTGGTTTTAGCAATATCTGTGAACTTGTTAAGGTATCTGTATATGGTTCTTTTGTGTGGAGCAGTAAGAGCATTAATAGAGGGTGAGTTATGGGGATAGGAGTTGAAATCACCTGTCAGAATGATATGTTTGCCTTGGTGTTTTTTGATAAAGTCTTTGATTGTATAAACTGCTTGTTTTCTTTGGACTCGTTCATGAGGTAGGTAGCATGATATGACAATGATATCAACCTTTGGCTTGAATTTCAGGTGGATGGCACACCAGTACTGATTCTCAGCAAAGGTATCGAAGATATGATTGCTGATAGACTTTGTTATGATAATGCATGCTTTATTGCTTGCGCTTGACAAAGGTATGCTTGAAATAATTGTCAAGTTGTCCTTTCTCTTAGATAATGGTTTGCTTGTAGAGTTTTTTGTTTCAGAGCAACAAAGAATGCTTCTTTCGTTTGTAATTCCTTTAAGAAGTTCCTTTAATTTTTCTCTTTGTGACAGTCCTCTGACATTGAGTATGGAGATAGTGATTAGATTCTTTAAGTGTATAGAGGGAGATTGGGTTGATAGAATGGTAATGTTGTCTGATTGAGTATAAGAAGGGGAAGATGGAGTTGTAATGGGAGACAAGTTAGGTGATATGTTAAATGAGTGTTGGAAGTTAGATGGCATACTATTCATTGTTATATTAAGTTGGGAAGAAGAGTCATTGCTGGTTCAGGTGACTCTGGTTCGATTATGAAATTTGTTGGAAGTTTTTCGAAGTGGAAATGTTTGCTCAATGTTTTGATATTGTCATTCAAGTGGAAGTTATCCTCTAGTGGAAGAGTTAAGTTGATTTTAAGATTTGTAAGGGTTTCATTGGCTTTTTCCAGTTGTGGTAGATCAGGTAGTAGAGGGGTGATCCATTTTCTGGGAATCTCACCTAGGTATTTGTTCTTGATTCTTGAAATGGTCTGTTTGAAGTCAGGTGACTCTCTATTAAATTGTTCTCTGGAGATATCTAGTTCAGTCTCTACAGTGGCAATGTCTTCAGGAATTTTGGGTTTATCAGATTGGTTAAGGCTGTCCTTAATCCATTTGGGTTCTAAGGGAAGTTTCAGATAGAATTTATGATTGAGGTCTTCAATGAGTTCATCCGCTTCTTCTTGTGTGGTAACAGGGAGGAGAACAGAATTGTTTTCGCTGTACCAATAAGCTGGAGGAAGGGGACGCTTAACTTTGATATAATCGAGTGGAAGACGTTTTACTGCGTAGTTGTTGTCCCTGAGTAATTTTACACCTCTTTTGAATTCTTCTATTGTGTTATCCACTGGAAAATGTTTTGCAAGATTAACTGGTAGTTCCTTGAATGATGGTGGCAGATGAGCTTTAGGTGGAGGAAGATCAAAATAGGATTCTGGCAGTTTGCTTGGGACGTAGTAGTGTTCTCTTAGTTTG
The DNA here is from genome assembly GCA_910591835.1 of Acaulospora morrowiae. Lineage (NCBI taxonomy): Eukaryota > Fungi > Glomeromycota > Glomeromycetes > Diversisporales > Acaulosporaceae > Acaulospora > Acaulospora morrowiae. Next base: position 14,756 of record CAJVPV010001374.1, read on the forward strand.
TCTACCCGAAATTTGAGGTCTGCAAGCTTATATCTTTTCATAAGTGGGAAAAGGTGGGCTACTTCCAGGTTAAGATCTATTGGTTTATTCGGGAGATCAGGTTTTTTGACAAAGTAGGTGGTGGGGAGAAGGTCAAAATTGTAAAAGGCTCTCAAGCTGCTGACAATTTCGCTTGTGTCCTTGCTTGAAATGATTGGGACAGTTTTTGGAAGTCTGATTTTTATTGCTGCCGGAATTTCGCTCAGATCGGCAGGTAGTTCAGGTAAGTTCTTTTGGATGAGTTCTTCGCAAGTTTTGTAGAGCTCTTGGTAGTCGATTTTTTGAAGTGTGGGATCAATAAAGAAGTTAAATCCATACTCGAGAAGCTGGGCGACTTGCCAGTACTTGAGTAATGCTAGATCTGTTGAGCGGAGATAGGCGACAAAAAGGGCCTTATTTATCATTTTCCTGATTTTGTTGCATATGGTTCTGGTAATGTATCCCAGATTATTGGCTTGGCAGTAGTTTGCGTGAAATTGTCTCTCGATTTTTTCATACTCTTTTTGATGTTGGCCTTTGATCAACTTATTCTTTGCGAATGTTTTGAAGAAATCACGGTCTCTGTACTTAATTTTTGAGAAGATCCCTTTGAGAGAAGTTCTTGGGGTGCCTACTGGCTTGTTCTTGGTTTTTAGGAAGAAGTTGATTACAGATTTGACTGTTCTTTCGCATTTGTTGAGTTTCTCACATAGTTCCAAGATCTTTTCCTATTCATTGAGTAGAGTATTCCTTATATTAGAGGTACTATTGGCATCACTGTTTTCAGTTTGGTTTTCATTTAGATGCTTGTTGGTTTCATCCATCCAGTTAATGGGGAGGAATTCAAGAGTCTTCACTGATTGGCTTGGGGAGGGATGTTCATCAATTTCTATGTTTGCTGTGGCTGGTTGGAGTGGCTCATGTGTGGGGGGATGGGTGGGCATGTTGTGTCCTTGAATGTCATGTTGTGCTGTGGGTACATCATTTGGGGTTGCACGAGAATTGGGTTGATCACTGTTGTGCTCAGGAGATGTTGCATAAGAGCTGGACTGATTGGCGTTGTGCACAGGGGTACTTGCATGTGGTGCTTCATTGCTACAATCAAGTTGCATGCTATTGTTGTCAATCATTTCTTCTGTGGGTGCGGGTGTGTTTGGAGGGGGTCTGGGTGTTTCGGTTTTTTGAATGTCAAAGGTTTGAAAAGATTCGTCTGAAATAATGTTTACTTTGGTCCAGGGAAGGTGTAGATCGTAATTCATTGTGTTTTTGATAACTTCTCTGATGGCATGCTCTCTGTCACTCTTTTCCAGCTTAAAGTTCATCTGGTGTTCTGTAAAATTATTGAGTGTTTGCAAGGACTT
>CAJVPV010001375.1:0-16132 GCA_910591835.1 Acaulospora morrowiae
TCCCATCCCACTGCACCAGTTGTCTTGAAGGTTCTTGAGTTCCTGAGCTGGGGCTCACTTGCGATAAAGAGAGTAAACCATTTTTTCTTGCTTAAAATTACCATAAAAGGAAAATTTTTAACAAAACGGACGCAATCAGAAGAGAGTTGTATATATATTATTTATATTATTGTTATTTTATTATTATTGTTATTTTTTTAATTACAAACAGTTATTAAATACAAAATTGTTATTAAATAAAGGTTTATATTTATTATATTAAAAATCTTTATATATATTATGAGTTAATTCCAACCTATTGCAACTAGTATTACTAAAATTCTTGAAAATTTTATTAACTTTAGATAGATACAACCATATATTATCAACATTTATTATTATTTATTAATTTTAGTTATATTTTTTATATAATATATTTTCTTCTTTTCTCCAAGAATTCTCAAAATATCTATATAATTTTGAACAGTGCAACAAATTTGAAGCTCCATAACTCAAAAACCAAGTTGCAAAACTTTTTTAAAGTTCTAAGCAACTATTTGTGAAAAGACCAAAGAAACAACTTTTGTTATTAATAAAATGATATTTTAAATAATTTTGCTTTTTCTTATATAAATGAGAATTTCTTTAATGATTATCCTAAGTGTAACAAATAATTTTCTAGCCAAATCTTTTGTGTAAATAAATGAACCACACCTAAATAATTAAATTAGAAGCAATTTACAATTGACTAAAACATTATAAAAAGGCTACAATTTTTTCTAGCTATGAAAAAAAGAACAATTATTATAATTATAAAATTCTGAATTCTTATATTTTCTTTAATTTTCTTTTAATAAAATTATATTTATCCAATATTTTTCTTTTATATTTTTTTATTGTTTTTCTATTGAAATTCGATATTTATATATTATCTTTTGATTTCAATATCAGGGCAGAGTTGTGAAATTAATTGAAACAATAATTTTGAATTATTTATATTAATTTATTTAATAGTATTTGAAACAAAATATATATTGAATAAATTAAATAATTAAGGATTGAAAATTATTTTTATCAGTAGTTTTGAAGTTTGTCAAAGAAGAAATTGAAAGTTTCAATATATTTAATTATAAATTTTATTTTCTTTTGATTTTCTTTAATATTTCTTTGAATATTTTCTATTTTCTTTTATTTCATAAAATTACTATATTTACTGTAAGTTTAAATTGGCACAATTTTCATTTTGCTTTCTCAAGGCAGTATAACATTCCATATTACACATGTAATATTTTATATTAAAGAAGTCATAAATAAGACATTGTTTGTAATTAATAATGGAAAACTTTATTAAATGTGAGAAAAACCAGACAACTCTGTTATTTTCCAAAGAAAAAAGTATTTTCTTATATACATGTTTTCCTAATATAAATAAATATAAGTCCAAAATAATACATATAATCTTATTGATTCTCTAGAGATCATATGCATGTAATATAAAGTGAAACAATGAAAAATAAACTAGTGTTTCATTCTAATTATTCTAATACCTTTAAAATCTCTTACTAATAATTAGAGAAACTAAAAGTAAAACAAAATAGAACTATTGATATTTGTAAACTTATATCAAATACCTTTTGGGATTGGGTGTCACATGTTATGTGTCATATATTAAATATTACCTGTATATGTCACATGTCCTAGGTATAATAGAGAATTATTAACTCAAGATACAGAGGCCTACTATAAATTTAGAGACAAAATATACAATATATAAAAGTTTTTTATTTTTTTTAAAAACATAACTAAATTTTTATCAAAATAACATATGACCTATACAAATATTACATGATATTTAAAATAGCTATATAAGGATGGGCCCCTAAACTATTTAGCATATAAAATTTCACAGATCAATTATATTCTTTTTAAAGGGACATAATTAATTATTTATTATTTTAATAGGGACATAATTCAAAAAACACTTGGATCAAATGTTCTAAATTGCAAAAAACCTTTGTAGATAGTTTTTTTTTAATCTTATATTTAAAAAAAAACTTTTTTAATAGTAAGGGACATTTGAATTATGTCCTCGCCTTTAATTTAGGGACCCATCTTTATAGCTATATAAATAACACGAATTTTTAAAATTGATGAAAACCATAGGTCATACTTTTTGTCTCAAACTAATCAGCAAGTCACACTTTTTTGTTCTAAACCAATCGACAATGAGTATGAATAAGGAGCTAACAGCCAACCAAAGAGATGCCATTATTTATGGTTACCTTAAAAAGGATTCGTATCATTATATTGTCAATCTTATAAATTGTGGAAAAACCACTGTAAGTAACATTATTAAAAAGTTTTGTGAAACGGAATCAATGGATTCACGGATAAAACATTCCAGGTGTTCGAAATTACTTACCTTTATCAATCAGTCTAATCTTAAGGAACTTTTAACTAATGGAAATCATCATCTAAACCTTGCTCAAGTCACCAATCTTTTTACTATTAAAAAAATTCATGTTTCAAGGAGCACCATTCATTGTGTATTATATGAAGAAAACTTAAAGTCTTGCATTGCACGCTTCAAGCCATTATTAATCACCCCAAAAAATATAAAAAAAAGACTTGCCTGGTGTCATACTTATGAGCACTGGACTGTTCAATGCTTTCGGTGTATTTTGTGATCTGATGAGTATATCTTTTGTCTTTTTCAAGGATCAACTTGTCAAGTATGGTGTGAATCGCACAAGGAATGGGATCTTGAATGTCTAAGAATTACCATTAGTAATAGTCCTGATTGTATGTATTGAAATTGTTTTTCATGGTATGGACCTGAACCTCTAAACCCCTTATCCCATTAAGCTCTTCTGTTACTGGCACTTCGTACATCGAAATTCTTCATAAGTATACTTTATCCACTATAAACGAATTTCTGGGAAATGCAAATTGTGGTCATCTGTTATTTCAATAGAACAATATGAAACCACACACTGCCAAGATTACTAAACAATTTTTCAAAGACAATAATATTAGGGTAATGGATTGGCCTCCTCAAAGTTCAGATCTAAGCCCTATAGAAAATCTTTGACATAAGGTCAAGAATTCTGTCTGTCACAAGGCAAAACTGAATAATCTCGACGAACTCAATGATCTTATTCAGCAAATGTGGCATGAAATATTACACAAGTTATGCTGGCACTTAATTATTAGCATGCCAAATTGTATCACTGCTTGTATTACAGCTGAAGGGGGGCCTACAAAATATTAAATGTTTTTTTTTTAAAAAAAAAAGACTTAAATATCTTCAATTTTATAGAAAATATTAGATCAGAATTGATATCATAATAAATTTTAAATGAATAAGTCAAATTATATGAAATTTAAATATGACACATCTTATAATAAACTAAAATTATATTTAAATTTTTAAAATTTATTAATTTATTAAATTTTATATTATTTAAAAAAAAAAGTGTTATTAAATTTATGATAGGCCTCTGTATTTCAAGTTCCAGATGTCCTAAAGAGATATAGATTGTATTTCTAGAGTATTGCTCCTTCCATTGGCTTGTTTATGCCACTTGTGTAACACATTTTGTGTTACTCACTTCACTAATAGTATTGTTACAAGCAGTAACACTAGCTAATAATATCAATTGTTATCAGATAAGTGGATCTATATTAATAGTATTGAATGGTTAATACTTATTTAAAATGATGAAATAATAATAAAAATAAAAATTTTTTTGTTAGTCAGATTATTATTAATTTCTAGTACATTAAATATTATGTAAAAAGTTATATTTTATATATTTTTTATATTAATTAAGTATGTATTTTTTTGAAAGTTAAATTTAATATATATATATATATATATTTATTTATATTGTATAAAACCAACATGTATAAAGTGATAAAAAAACCCTTTTTCAAATGCATCCACATCTGATTAAAATTACCAAAAAAAAAAGTTATAAATTTTTTCTTCAAAAAAAACTGTAAAGAATCCAGAAGAATCTTTTTCATTCTTCAAGAGTCAACCTATCAAATCAACTCACACTTTACTTGACATTCTTATTACTGATATTGACAAATGCCTGGATATAATCTTTCATAAAAACAACAATACCAATATTATCTATATTACTAATCCCACTGCCAACATTTGCCTCCCAAAATTTGAAAACCTTCCAAAAACATGATTAACACCATTACACCTTCAGGAAAATGATCGTGAAGTTTTTAAAGTAATCTTAGTATTCTTCAAAGTACATAAAAAAAGACTTGAAAACTATTATACCAAAGTTAAAACTAATATTTTAGATTCTATGTCTCTGGAAACAATAAACTCTTTTTTTCTAATATCAATATATCTTTTACTTAACTGACAATGACAAAGCTGAAATTATGAAAGAACTCCTCAAACAAAAAACTCACATATAGATTTTATGTTTCCTGAAATAAAATTGACATTAATATTAATGAAGCAGTCAAAACTTTTTTCCTGAAGCAAAAAATCGAAATATCCATACCTCCTTCAAATATACCTGCACTAACTAAGGAAATGATTTTCAACAATAGCATGCAACTTGATTGTAAATCTGAAATAGCACATGCAACCACCTCTAAGCACATCGACAATTATTCTAGCCCACATGTAGCAAATGAAGATCATGTAATCCTTTCTGAATATAACAACAATCACCATAGCACACGTGAAACCAACACAGCCCAAACATCAATTAATACTATCATAACATCTAATACACTCCTGAACACAAACATCTCAACACAAACTAGCTTCAATATGGAAATTGATGAACACTCTTCTTTATCCAATTAGTCAAAACCTTGGAATCCCTTTCCAATTTATAAGCAAATAAAATCAATAAGTTTTTCGAATCAACACAAGCCATAATATCCACTGCAAACAACATTAGAGACAGTATGCCTCTTGATGAACAGGAAAAAATTTTAGAACTATGCAAAGAATTCAACAAATGTGACAGGACCCTAAAGTCATTGTTGACCTGTTTCTAAAAATTAAAGCTGATCTAACTGGATCTTCCAGAACAACTCTAAAAGATATTTTCTTCAAAATTAAGCACAGGGATCATGACTTCTTTAAAATATTTGCCAAAGACAGCATCAAAAAGAATACAAGTCTATTGAGGAAAAATTTCACTCCAATTATCACAAAGCTAATAATTTGAAATATATCACAAGATCAATTAAAAACAAAATCAAAAAACTAATTAACAAAGTTTTTTTCATTGCTTATCTTAAATTAATAGATCTTACTCTTCTCAAATACTAGCAAGTAGCTTAATTGCTAGAATATGGCTTTAACTTCTTTGTGGATTCAACTCTGGAAAAAGTGAACTACCAAAAATTATATCAAACCTGTGAGGCAATAATTAAAAAAAATCTACCTGAACTTCCTAAGAATCCAAAAGATATTTCCATAACAATAATTGTTAGACTACCCAAAGCCATTCCAATTACAAAAGCCAGCGATACTAGTAAAGTTGCAAGTAGCCTCAGAGCCTTCTACAACTTTGATCTCCTATTTACTTTGTAAAAAGACCTAATCTTCCAACTGATCCAATGGATTTCAACAATGAAACAGACCATTTGTTTCCATTTATGGAGAAACATGAACTAGCAGATCTCAAATTCCATGTTAACAAACTAAGAGAATTTTACTACATTCCAAGCAAACTTTCTAATTCCTACTTCAACCTTTCTTCATCAAAACTCCATCTTCTATACACCTACAAGGACCTACCTATATATCTTGTCAAATACTTCTCCATGGACAACAAACAGTATTGAGGATTTTAAGAAAGAAATATAATTTCTTAGAGATAATAACTATGCTGTCAAATGCCTTCCACTTGACTATATCAAAGTAAAATGTCCACTTCCTCCCTCTCATTGGTACAGTAAAAACAACTCAATCCCTTTACCAGTTACTACTCAGAAAGAAACTGATGATTTGATCAAGGATCTTAAACAAAAGTTCTTAATAAAGCTCCTTCTAGAATCCAAATAGATCAGTAACAATCTTGTTCAATTAAACAAATCCAAACTTCCTGACGACTTTAATACTATTGAAACAGAACTCGATATCTCTAAAGAACAAATAAACAAAGATGCACCTGACTTTCAACAAACTATTATAAAAATCAAAAACAAATATATAAGAGAAATTTCAAGAAAATTGATTACCTCACTTCTTCCAGAACTATCAGACCTTGCCAATGCCAATAAACATCTTACCAAAATTAATACTGACCTTTCATTATCTCTCATAAACAACCTCTACCTGAATGACAATATCAAAGTCTTAAACAAAATTTTCCACTTCAACAAACTCTCACCCAAATTTATAATTGAATCTGAGTCACCTGAACCAGAGATTACTCTTCTCCCCAAACTTATTTAATAATAAATACAAACCAATCCAACTTTCAACCTTCTTTAATTAGTCCTATAACAACAAGTATTGCCTCCAACAATATTCCAAACATATCTTATCAACTATTATTTCCTCAATTCATCTCAAGAATATCATCAAAAAATCTAATTACTATATCTACTCTCAATGTCCAAGGCCTCTCTCAAAGGGACAAGTATAGCGAACTAATTAAAGCAATTACAAATGACAGATGAATTCTCTGCTGCCTTGAAACAAAAGCATTCTCAAGAAATTCACTTTCAAAAAAGCTTAACAACTATACAATCATCTCAAGCATATCATTAACCAGCACAAGCAATGGAATCTGTATCATTATTACAAAGTCCATCAGCAATTACATCTTTAATACATTTGTTCAAAATGAATTCTGATGTACCATTTATCTCAAATTTAAGTCAAAAGTCAATATTATAATAATTTTCTATTACTTGCCACATGAAAGAGTAGCAAGAAAACATACAGTTACTTTCTTAAAAAACTTCATCAGGGAACATAAAAAAAAAACATATTATCCTGGCAGAAGATTTTAACTCTTATCCTCTTAATTCCCTTTCCATTAATGCTTCTACTATACTATATAAACAAACTATCTACAAATATCCTAACAGATTTATAGATATAGTGAAGGTCACCGATAAGAAAACATATTTATCCACACTATCAATATAAGAACTTCTAGAATTGATCAAATCTGAATCACATATGATTTAGCCAGCAAGATCTTAAGCTATAAAGTTACTGAGCAGGAAGCCATCCCCACTGACTATATGCAAGTAACCACTATTCTTAACTGGTTTGAATACAGATCCAACAGAATTTCATTCTTCACAAATGTGTACCACTTTAATAAAGTCTTTAAGGAACAAATACAAGCAATGCAGGAGGACATTGAGGTTGCCTACCTCACTAACCAAAACCACTTATGAGAAAGTTTTAACGACATTGTCAAAAAAGCTTTGAACAATAATATTCCTTAAAAAAAACAAACAAATCCCAATCGGAATAAGGATCCTCTAATTCACTAAAACATGATTATCAAGTCAGCAAAAAGAATATTAAAAGCTTTAAGAGAACAAAAGTCTCCAATACTGAAACTTCATCATATAGCATTAGCAATTTACAAAAAGATCTCTAATACAGCTCCCTCTCCAAAGTCACTCAAAAGAATAATAAAACTCCTAATTAACAAAAAGGTGACCAAATCAAATGAAACTATTATATTTGAACTCTAAAAAGGTATCAAAGAAAATTATACCAGATTCTGGTGAAAGTCCAAATATGCTCTCAAAAAAGCTCTTGGTAACCTAAAATCATTGTTGAATCTTTTAATTCTCTCTAAAAGAAACAAACTACATGATGATCCTGACAAACTAATCGAAATTATTACAAATCACTTCAAAAAAATTCTTAAACCAAAACCTTTTAACATTGATCAAACTTGGCAAAATCAATACACTTCCATGAACTCAATTCCTGACAACACATTTAATGCAACATGTGATAAAATTTCACTTCCGGAGATCAATAAAGTTCTTATTAGTCTATCAAAGCAAAAGGTACCAGGATTCACCTGCATTCCATATGAGGCATGGATCAATCTTGGCATAGCAGCAAAACAGCAAATCAAAAAAATATTTAATAAAGTGCTTTCCACATCTCTTCTACCAAAGCACTGGAAACAGTTAGCCATTACACTATTGACAAAAAAAATAATCTGGTCATATAATCTAGCAGATATTTGTCCTATCTCACTAATTGAAACTAGCTAAAAAATTTTTACCAAAATCATCAACAAACAAGTTTCCAATATAATCAACAAGAAAAAAATTCTCTCAGGTTTCAACTTTGCTGGCTTCAAAAACTAAAGCATTATGGAACCAATCTCAATTATTACTTCCAAATTAGAAATTGCCAATAACTTGGGAAAAGAACTATGGATATTCTTCTTCAATATATTCAAAGCATTCAATTTAGTTAACCTCAACAGCCTGGATACAGCCATAAAAAGGATAAATCTGTCCTCCCAAATCATCTCACTTGTCCTAAATCTGCTTAACAATAAAGAACTTCAAATTATCTCACATTATAAACTAATTAATTCCCTCTATACTAGCAATGGCATTGATCAGGACAAAACATTAGCTCCTCTTCTTTGGACCATTTTCTATAATCCAATAGTTACACAAGTCATCAACTTTATATTATCAAAATCAAAAATACTTGCCTATATGGATAACATCACTATTATACTTAGCAGTTCTCTTAGCTCTCTTCAAAATGCCACAGACATCTTCTCTTCCTTCCTAAAGATCAATTTCATAAAATGCAACAAGAAAAAAACTGAGTTAATTAACAATCTTAGTATAAAAAACACATATCGAAACCAAGTATTATATGTCAAAGATGAACCCATCCAAGCCAAGCCCCATCATGAAACAATCTGATACCTGGAAATATACATCTCTAGCAAATTAACTTTCACTCCTACTAAAACAAAACTCATAGAAAAAATCAACAATTTTACCAAGGCAATCTCAAATCAAAAAAGACTGGAATGGGTTAATTACAAGGCAAGCTTTTCACTGGATAATCACAGCACAATTAGACTATGTTGTACAAGCCACTACCTTAACTGACATAGATCTCAACAACCTGCAGTCAAAAATGAACAAAGCAATCAAAAATAAAATAGGAGTAGAATGAACTATCTCAGACAAAATTCTTTTTTTACATATAGATCTCAATATCACCAAACTGCTAATAACCAAGCTTACAAACTTCAAGACCTTTCCCTATACCAGAGAAAAAATAAAGTCCATATAAGCAACAAGTGCAATTTGGTCATATCCCTTATATGACCCATCCTATTTCAAAATAACCTGGATAACAAAACCAGTACAACTAGTAAAAAAATATAGCATTAATGTTTGTCCCTTCCCATGCCTATTCGAAATTGCAAATCATTAGCAATCAATTAGCTTCTTTACCAAAGTTAACAAAAAAGTAGCTTTTACACTCTATTACTCTAATCTCAAAACAGTACAAAATCAATTTGTTTTTGAAACAGGCAACAAACTCTCATGGCAAGAACTTTACACATATAAAGAACATATATCAACTGGTTCCACTCTTTCATGGTTCACAAACATCCCACGATTAAGCAATTCAATTGTTGGAAACATATTATCAGTTTCCAACTGAAGACTACAATTTTGGGCATATCCAATAGGATCCAACACACTTAGTTTTATCAAAGTTAAACACAATACTATCACATGCCATTTGATTACAGGTCTACACTATACCATTAGCAATGCCAAACAAATAGGAAAATGCAGTTGTAACATATAACTATATTCCAAATCTATCAACATCAATCAATTCAAATCTACATAGTTAACAAAAAAAAATGGCACTCACTATATTCACAATAACCTACAAGAACTTATAAATAGTTTTCCCACTCAGCTTTGCCATATTCCAATCATTCCCATTCCTTAATAACCATTCTCCCTACTATAAACTCACCATGCAATTTACTTTATAAATAATAACACAATAACTATTCACAGTTCTCAAACATCTCTCACCTATAATCTAAATTTCAATCCTCTTCCTCTCTTCTAAATAATTCTTACTTCACTTTGTTTAAAAGTTTCTCGACTATTTACAATTACCTGTTTTTCTGCACACAAACTAAATATCAAGATACTTGAATATATCAATCAGCAAGTAAAACACCCATACAGCAGTTTTATTCAAAATATTAATATCCAACTCAAAGTAAAACAAATTACTTTGACTTGGATTTTTGATAAAAAGCAATTCCCTTCAATTGTTCCTCAAGTATTCCAACACCTATTCCTACCTTTTACCTAACCAGTTACACTACATCCTCATTAATTAATCTTAATTTTACAACTAGTATTATACAATGGATTAAATTCATAAACTATTACATCAATTTTTTCAATATTTTTTAAATGAAACTGTCACAAACAAATTCAAAAATCTCTTTGAACTAGATATTATTACTAAGTCTAACAAAAAACTAAAAGATATCAACAAAATCAACTTCTGTTCACTTTCTACTTTTAAAAACAAAATTCTAGCAAATCAGCTTCCTACTCAAACCAAACTTCACAAAAGATATTTTCTACTTTATAAAGACAACTTGTGCCCTTGCTGTGAAGCCTATTTAGAAACACTGGACTATATTTTCTCCTGTCACTACTGCCTTCCTATTCTGAGGAAAAAAAAAAACAAACTTGAAACTCTTATTGCCCTAAACATTCCTAAAGAAAAATTAAATTCAAATGAGGCTTACCTTCTCCAAACAACCAACTTAACAAGCAAAACGATACTCAACATAGCTATTGGAAAGTTCAATACTTCCTTTAACATTATCCAGAAAAGGGAAAAAATCTCAAACTACTTTCTCAAAATCTTGCACAAAATTTGGAAGCAGTGCTCAGCAATCGTTACCACTTTGACAATCTCAAAAATCAAATGAAAAAAAACCACCTCTGTGACAAACAATAACACTAATCACTCAAATACAAGCACCTTTCAGAAAGTTTTTAATATTTTAAAAAATTCAAATAATTTTACTGACAAAAAAATTTTTATATCAGCCATAGTATCATTATTTTGAATAAGCATTAGCTATTTAACACCTTTAGTATGTAAACACCTACTTGGTGCCAATGCATATTAATTGTAAAGTTACAATAGGTTACAATTAATTTAACTTTTATGTATTTTAAAGATTGTTAATGTAATGACGATAAACTAATATTTAATAAATGTCTCGCATTTAATGCCTGTTTGTGATTTTTTTAAAAAAAAAAAAAAACCAACATATATAAAAAAGTGCTTCTTAATTTTAGTAAAGTCTTAATTTTTGTTAATATTTTAAATAAACACTAAAGTTTATTTTTTTTTTGAAATTACTTATAATTTTATTAAAACTTTATAAATTAAAAAAATAATTATTTATACTAAATAAAAGATTTTTTTATTATTGTCATTTTTTTTTTTAACATTAAAGTGAAACTACACTCTAGTCCATGTTTATTCATAAATAGGTCATTACATTTTTTTTTTTTGACGATTGGCGTACACCTTGTTTTATTAGATATGAATTTACAGTACATGTATTTTCCCTTTATGGAAATTGACTACTACCTATCTATCTAATGAAACTACCTAGAGAAAGTTCTTATGACTTTACCCACCGGTCGGCTTATTGTCCTCCATTCTTTCTATATTATCAACACCAGGGTCCTGATAGCATAGGTAGAGTGCTAATGTGCCAGAATATGCGCCTTCCAGTCCCACCCACCATCCGATAAATAGAAACTCAAAGAACCGTATCCTAATACAATTAGCCGTAGACTAGCTATATCCAACAAGGAGTCTTTATGGCTCTAGTTTGGTCTTCTTGAAAAATCGGATTGTTTCTTTTATAGTCTTGTGGACTAAAAGGGTAAGGAAGGGTACTCCATGTATGAGAAACAGGGAAAGCACCAAACTTAACAATGATTATCATAACACTGCTGGACGTTCGTTACACTGCTACGCCTTTTCTTTGTATCACAATCTTAACACCCATTGAATCAACATGTGAATTGGCTTCTTATAGGAAACAGCACATGTTAGATTATAGCACCAGATATTATCTTGAGACGGTCCAGTTACCTTCACTTGGAACTGAACTTGGTATCTTGTGACGGCGATCAGAAGATGCCGATCCATTTCTTCCGGTTTGAGGTTTTCACATTAGCCCTCTGAAGGATTTGAACCATTATCTGTGATCTGATCTGTGGAGCACTAATCACTGTACTATAGATTCACAGGTGATAGGTTATTACATACAAGGTATATACAATGTTAATTTATATTAAATACTATATATATAAACTAGAATCTACCCACAGGCCTTAAGCCATCTGGGTACAGCCTGTCACCTAAGATTTTCTTACATCTTCTAGCCATAAGATTGTAAACCTTTCAGTAAGATTCTTTAACACTATACTGATTACTTATTGGAGTACTATATCTCTGTCTTTTCCGATTTTCTTTTTAAGGCGCTAAGCCTGAAGGATCACCATTTGAAAAGCAGATGGAACCTTATTGGCCAGGAATTGTTTCAATACCTTTAAACCTTATAGGGTTGATAATCCAATCTTTTTTAGATAATGCTGGGCTTCAAGCATAAGCTACTTATTTAAGAGGGCGCAACACCTTCAAAGTCAGGTTAAGTCTTAAGAGGAGTCTTCTATTCTGGCAAACATTACCAACTAGTACCTTTACTATAGGTAAGAATGATAAATATTGCTGGCGAGTCGTAAGTCATACAGAAGGGGAGGTCATGTTATAGTCTTGCTGTTTAGTTTCTCCTGTTTATGGCCCTCTATAATGTATTTCTTTTATAGTCTCATGGACTATAGGGAAAGAGAAACGGGAGAAACGGCCTATTGTAGAATTGAAAATTGCATCAAACTTGGCAATGATCATTGTAACACCAACCAGATGATTGTTACACCCCAACACCTTTTCTAGAAATCACAATCTTAGCGCCCGCTGGATTAGCGTATAAAACAGCTTCTTATGAGAAATAATACTTAACAGGTTATGTCGCCAGATACTATATTAATTCTATTCAACCACCCTCACATGAGGTTGAACTGGTATCTTGTGATTTGACCTGTGGAGTGTTAACCACTACACTACAGACCCACAGGTCTATTATTGTCATTTTTATTTTTACAAAATATTAAATACAATTATAATTTTTTAAAGATTTTAAACAGAACTGTATAATTATTTGGTATTATTTAATCATATATATATTGTTTTAAAATCTTTTTAATATATTGATTAAGTAAAAAAAAAACTCTTTTTTATAATACTTCAATTCATAAAAAATTTCTTTTTTTGATAATAACATGAATGGCAGATGGTAAACAGTTAGCAAAAACCTTTCACTAGAAAAGAAGTCCATTTTTGCTTACTGCAGGATGCATAGGATTGATTAACTTTTCATAAAGGAGTGGATGCTTTGGAAGTAGCAAAAATCTCTTCAAACAAATTCTCTATTTTATCAAGTAAAACCTATGTAAGCAACCTTCAAATAAAAAAAAACTCTTTTATCTATTTTTATACAAAATATATTTAAAATATCATACAAATAATCTTTCTTTTCAAATACCCATATATATATCAAGAGACAGTATTTTATTTTTTCAAAGTTTTTGTTTTCTGCTGATAATAACTAGTGTTAAGTTATAGTATAATCTTCTAACTAGTTGTTAGCTCTCGTTTATTCTTATACACAAAAATCGAAATCAGTTTACTTCCATTAAAATATCTATAATATATAAAATACCAATTATATTTTGTATCAACTTCATACATTAAAACAATACAATAACTTATCAAATTAGAAAAGTATATAATCAGTACCCTGCATAGGTTCTGGTAATAACAATACATAACAACTGATTAAAACAATATAATAGACATCTGGAACATACCCCAGTTACCTTATTATTTATACCACAATACAATTATATCACACAATAACAATATCATAAAATCCCACATAACCTAATTCATCAAGTTACATGTGGCTTGCGCAGTGCCAACATTTGATTGAAATATCTAATTGTATTTAGAAATCATATTTAACAAAAGTTTTAATCTTATTCTATCTTTTTTTTCTCTATCCAAAGGTTTTACAATACTGGCAATCTTGCTTCAAATGTTTTTTTATTTTTTATTTTTATAATAAATAGTTTTTCAGGTTTTCTTTGCTCAAGAATTTTTCAGATAATATATTTGTTTAATAAGTGATAGGCTAATATCTATAGTGATATAATTCATATTTTACTATTAATCATATAACAAGTTAAACTTTTACTATATTAATAAAGATCATAAGTAATGTCTTAAACATTAAAAAAATATATATATTGATTAAGTAGTTGTTAATATTTAACTTGTTATATGTTTTATATCTAAAAGATATTATTTCTTTTTTAAAGATATATTTTGTATATAAAATAAACTTTTAAAAAAATTTATATAAATTAAATAAAAATTTATTTTATTATTATTTTTTTTAAAGTTAAATAATATTAGATGCAAATTCTTTATTAATATTCAATATTACTCATTATATTAAACATTCTTTATAATATATAACTACAACTAAATATTAGCCTATTAATCTTATACACTAATACCCAGATATTTATTACTTTATAATTTTCCTTTGTTATATCAGGAGGCTATAGGGGATAGAAATCTTACCATTAGTTTTAAACTATCTAACTTATAGGACTTATGTTTATATGGAGAACTTATACTATTAATTTTATCTCTGTAAGTTCCCTTGTCATTTTACATCTTACATATTGTATATAGCTCACAAGCATAAAGGAGTCTTTGATACAAGTATGTACTTTCTAGTGAATGCTTCAGTTTTAACTATTGGTTAGCACAAACTATCAAATCTAGAAATCCTTTTGGTTAAGTGGGATGTGACTTCTAAGAGTCTTAGATTCTAAATCTCTTAGTAAACATTTCAAGATTCAGATTAGTTGGTGTAAGCTGCCAAATCTAGAAATATAAATACCAAGCAAGATGCAACTTCTATATACTTTGTTTTACTATATAGTAACTATACCATCCTATAAGGGTGAAGACAACTAATCTGCTTCAAACTTTTTAGTTTTGGTAAGTTTTAACAAGTAGAGAGGAGATCAGGATTGATTAAAATAAAGTACAGCCTAGTCTATATATTTAAATGCAAGAATAATCTTGATTAGGTGGGTTGAACATATACTCCTTAGCTTACTATATTGTTCAACCACCATAGGCATGCTTTTGGCAATTATTATAGCACCACAAAATAATCATTGTGCCATAATACCTTTTCTGGAGATCACAATCTCAACATTTACTGGATCAGTATATGAAATGGCTTCCCATGAGAAACAGCACAAACAGGTTATAATGCCAGATACTATATAGATTCTATTCAATCACCTTCACCTGGGATTGAACCAGTATCTTGTGATTTGATCTGTGAAGTGTTAACCACTACACTATGAACCCATAGATCTTTAAATAAAAATTTATTAAATTATATTAAAAAATATTAATTTAAAGACTTTTGTAACAAATTATAATAAATATATATATACTATAAATAAAAAAATTTATTTAAAAATTTCTATCATATATATTGTATTTTTATATTTGTAAAATATTCTTTATAATATTCAGTATTAATTAATTGTTAAAAGTAAAGCATAGGACTTAAAAGAAGATAATAAGTAAAAAGTACTTAATGCTCTGATCATGTCATAAATTACAGTATATATAATTCACCTCTATTCTACAATAATTAATCCTTTTTTTTCGCCTATTTGTTCTTCTAATCTTTTATAATTCCATATACACTAGATTCTTTCAAATAAAAATAATTCAATATAATATCATTAAAGGAGCAAACATGAGATATTGCCATATAAGTTAATTCGGCAAAAAATTCTTTTTGGCCAATATTTATGATAGCTTTTGGTAGACCCTGTGATTTGCATAGTAAAACCCATGCAAGACTTAATGGAAGGAACACATTCCATGTTTACCCTCCCACGT
>CAJVPV010001376.1:0-16126 GCA_910591835.1 Acaulospora morrowiae
AAAAAAAAAAAAAAAAAAAAAAAAAAAAAAAAAAAAAAAAAAAAAAAAAAAAAAAAAAAAAAAAAAAAAAAAAACTATTTATATAAAATTTTAAATATATAAATGACAGGCTCTAACAAATATATATATAGTATATTATTAAAACTTCAATTTATTTTTTTATATAATGTTATTTTTAAAAAAATATATAACAAATTAAAAAGTAATAAAATTATATATATAAATAAAATATAATTCAAAATTTATATAAATATATTAATAATTTAAGAAAACTATATAAAATTAGTCTAAAAAAATTATTTTACATATACCAAAAACAATTAATTAATATTTATATATAATTAAAACTTTTTAAAAAACTTTAACAATTAAATTATTAATTTAAATATATAATTATTTTATTAATTATTTTAAAACTGCTAACAAAAATAATTATAAAATAATTTATTTTTAAAAATACATATATTTCTAGGGCTCTGAAAAGTACTGAATCGGTATTGAAGTGGTATCAAAATGGTACCAATCTATAGTAAATTTAATATATGGGTTGTGACCCACTCATATAAATTTATAGTAAATTGAGTATCAAACTGTTATCGAAGTGGTATTGTTAGGAGCCCTATATATTACTATTGCTTACAAAAAACTTATAATATGATGCAATAATAACAATAATTTTTTTTATAATTATATTTTGATTAATAATTTAATAAATAATTTTTTTTTAAATTATCCTTCATTTGTGGATTTATTGGTTTTCCTATAAATGTCGTACTTCAAATATCCAGATCTTGACCAAATTTAGTTAGGCTGTATGAAAATGGAACCTCTGATCTTTCTAATAATCACAGGCTAAAAACAAATTGAAGCAGGAAAGGTTACATGAGGAAAGGCTTCTGGTCTAACTTCAATAAAAGCTCATAACCCCTTTGGCATAGCAAACTCTATAGCACAAAAAATACTCTAGCCTGAAGCTATTTCAATCTGGCACTTGCTTAAAAAAAGAAAACCCAATAAAAAGGGAAATCTAAAGTTACAGGTGATAACAAAGAGTATAGTACCTTCTCTGAGGAACCAAATGAAAAGTATTGAATAGATTATCTGGGTATTCTAATTAATCTTGAAAGATACATGCTTCCTGATACAGCAGGATTAACAGGTTTAGGTGGATTTAAACTGATAGCAGGACTTTTTATCTCCTGAATTAGTTTCACCTGGCATATGAGCCCACTTCCATAATATAAGTTCATATAGCTGGATTAGAAATAAAATTAAGTTGGCTATTATTAATAATAGTTAATAAGCAGTGTTAATTCTATATATTGTTAGTATAAAAATTGTAGAAGAGGATATGATGTAACATGTGGAGCCCAGCGCGGTATTGCATAGAGCATTAATTATATATCAATCATATATGATCGATAGGCATAAAGCTTGTCAAAGTTTAGCAATTCTGCATAACGTGATAATAGATTTAAAGATATGTTATAGTCATATAAATAGTAATGATGTCCAAATATAAAAAGGAAGAGAACAAATTAATAAAATACTATTCACTGAAAAGCCAAGTATTTGTATCTGTGCAATGCTAATTAATAAACTTACCTTATTTGTCTTTAGTCATCTTATGAAGAATCCAGGGCCTTATAGTTTAATAGGGAAAGAATTGGAGGAGAAGACTAACTAAATATAATGGAAGATTAAAATAATTATCACCATATATATCTTTGGTATTGCCAACGACATAGACCCATTTATCCAATGTCACACGAGTCTTGATTCGAATTAGTAACAGACTCGCCATTGAGACCAACAGTATATAAAAGACATATAAATAAAGATGGGTCCTTAAATTATTTATAAGAATATAATTCAAATATTTTTTATTATTAAAAATTTTTATTTCTATATTAAAAAATAAAAAAAAACTACCTACAAAGGTTCTTTATAGTTTTAAGCATCTATACAAATCATTTCTGGAATTATGTTCCTATTGAAATAAAGAGCTAGGAATTATGTCCTCTAGGGAACATGGATATAAAGGGACGTAAATTTTATATGCTAAATACTTTAGGAACCCATCTTTAGACTAGTGTTTAAAAAAAACTTAATATTGAATTTGACTTTTTTATTAAGTTCTCCAACTTTATATTTTTCTTTATAAATTCTTTTTTTTTTAATGCTAAGTAAAACCTTTCTCATATTTTATTGATAAAGTAATTAATGTAATATATTTTATAAAATCAAATAAAAATGGAATATATGACTATATATATTGGTCTGCTATCATAACAGATATATCATTTAAAAAACCTTGAGGCAAGAAAAACATGAGGAACTATCTGTTAAAAAATAAAAAATAAAAAAAAAAAAAAACATTCAGGCAGGATCGTCATTGTAAAAGATATAAAAAGTTTGGTTGAGAAAGAGAGTATTTATATGATAAAATTATCTATATACTATTCAAAAGTGTAATGTCAGATGAGGTATATAGTTGATGTTTTGTGATGAGAAAAACATTTTAATGATGGTATGTGATAAGGTTCAGGGTATATTATCTTTTATCCAACAATTCCTCCTGCAGGACACAGATACAATGTATCTACTTAGGTTCAAGGCTTTCTTTTCAATAGTTGGGCACAAATCCAACATGATAGCAGAGCACTGGTATAAGTTGTCAGATTTTGGAGCACAACTCTCTGGTATTTTACTTCCACTCAAAATAAGATTTCTCTTATTCACATTGATTAGGCTTTAGCTACTTTTTTTCTTTAACAGTAGTATTTTTGCTCGTGGAACGCAACTCCATTGTTAAAAATAATGTTGATAGTTTTGTGTGGTTGGACATTATGTTGTATTATGGCTATGTTGTCAGTATTTAGATTTTGATGCTGCCGGAACCCACGCAGGGCACTGATCATATACTCTTCCAATCTGGTGTTGTTGTATTGTTTTGATTTTGTTTTTGTAATATGAAATATGATTGGTATATAATGGATTGTAGATCTTTTGGAGAGGATAAACTGATTTCAGTTTTTTTGGATATATGAAATTGGCAAGAACTAATGACTAGCCAGAGGATATGAAGAATCTTTCACTAGTCATTATTAGTAGAAAACAAAAACTCTGAAAAATTAAATACTGTCTCTTGTATATGTTTATATTGAGTGTTGTTTAATTATATTTTAAAGATTATGATTATTTGATATGAAAGAAGGCCTAAAAATAAAAAAACTTTTTATTCATCTTCTAATGACCAAGTTATTTGATCAATACTTTTTACAAAATACTAGACCTTTTTGAGTAGGGCCATTGCTATCCTTCCCTAAGGTCCATTGCTGGAACCTATATTACTTAATAGCAGTCCTTAGGATTATATTTCCCATCCCCCCAAAAAAATATAATCTGCTAGTCAAAGTTCCTTGAAAGAAAGAAATTTCCTAAAAAGATAATTTTCATGAAAGGAGATGTTTGTGGGAAAGATATTTTTTTTTTCTTTATAAATTTTTTAAAACCAGTTTTCAAGTTTTTTGTATTCTTTTTGATAGTCTTTTTTTAGCTTTATTTCTTTATTAAATCTAAGAAACCTTTATTTCTTGCTTTTATTTTAATAAAAATTGTTAATTTTGATTTTTATTTGACTTTATCTTTTAAGTATTGGTTGATATCCAGTAAGAGATTAATAAGTTCATTAGGATTACTTCTAATGGTAGTAAGTTTGGATGCCTATTAAACAATATAATAATATTTATTGATAAGTTCTTTTGAAATAATAAGCTCATTATCTTTTTTATTTGTATTGATAATTATATCATAATTTTTTATTCCTAAGAATTTTAATAACAGATTATTCTTATATAACCAAAGTTTTTTAATAATAGTTTTTATTTTTTTTTGATAGCTACTACTAGGGCTCTTAATGATATCACTTCGATACCTGTTCAATACCAATTCAATACTTAAATTTATTATAAATTCATATAAGTAGGTCACAACCCATATATTAAATTTACTATAGATCGGTACAATTTCGATATCACTTCAGTACCGGTTTGATACTTTTTGAAGCCCTAGCTGCTACTGTTTATTAGGTTTCTGTAAATATATTGTTGTTTAGAAGTTGATTAGTTAGAATAGATAGATAAAAATAATTATAATAATATAATAATAAAATTGTTGAACTGTTATAAATTGTTGTCTATAAGTAGAGTATTAAAGTTACTTGAAGTATAAAAGATAAATTAGACTTTTTTCTTTTGATAAATATAAAAGTTTATAATATTTCTTATTTCAATGTTTTTTGAAATGGAAAAATTTAGGTTAATAAATATTAACAGATTATTTTTTTTCAATATTTGTAAAGGAAATAAGTTATGGATAATTAAATTTTCAAAGTAATTTGATTGGTTATATTTTTGATAACCAATAGATTTTGATTAACTAGAAGTTATATTTGAGATGAATTTTAATTGATGGATATATTATTAATTGATTGGTTTTAAGAGTCAGTATACAAGTCAATTGGTAACAAGATTTGTTAATAAGAAATCTGTAAGAAAGATAATTAGTTAGTAATTCCAAGTTGGTAAGCTGATATAAAAGAGAATGTTTTTTATTTTTTTTTAGTACTGATTTTATTAATTTGAATCATATTTCATAAAATATGTCTATTGTAATTTTAATTTCTTGTTAAAACTTTTTAAAAATCTTTATTTTTGAGTTGACTATTTTTAGTAAAAATTTTTTGAAGTAAATTGTAAAAGTTCAAAATTATTTAAAAATTATAATGATTTTTTTTTAAGAATTAATATTTGGACAGAAATTTTTTGATTGCCTGAAACTATAAACTCTATTTGAAAATTGATAGATTTGAGAAATCTGATTTGATGATATTAATAATAGAAATCAACTATCAGATAAAATAATTGTTGAAAAGAAGAATTGTTGATAATCTAAAAAGTTCAATAAGAATAATATCAAGTAAAAGAGAAGTAGTATTCAGTATTGATTTTACTTGTTGAATATTTGTTATTGTAATAGTATTTGGATTTGAGCTTGATTTGAATATAGTTGTTAAAATATTTTAATATGTTGTAATATATAATTGTTATTGATATATTATAATATGTAATTGGTATTGACAAGTTATAAAATATAATTGTTATTAATATATTATAACATGTAATTATTATTGTCATATAAATACTGTTGTTATACTATAATTGTTGTTGACAAGTTAAGACATGTAATTGGTATTAATACAATATATTATATTATATATTTATTGTTAATATATTATAATATATATTGTCAATATATAATATGATTGTTGATAATTCATTATGATATATATTGAAATGTTTTGATATTATTATTATTTTTTTTTGAGTTGGACATGTTTGTATAACTTGAGATTTTAATGGAAGTAAATTGATTTTGATTTTTTTGTTAACTATATATATGTTAAAAAAATTTTCAACTCTATTCAGTTAATAAAAAGCTTGATACCCTTCTAACCTTTAAGATAATAATAAGATTGTTTGATTTATTGGATATAATCTGATCTTCTAAAGATTTTTGTGATGTCCTAAAAAGTATATAACCTGGTACTGGTCTGGCTATAGAATTGAAAATAGGTTAGAAGTTCTTGAGATCTAACTATAAATTAAAAGGTTTTACCTATATTCTTTTGGATATAGGAGTTTTGTATTTTCTTTTTCTATACAATTATAATTCCAAAAATTGGAATTGAATAGAATTGTATAAAATCATATGAGATTTGAAATACTATTAAAAATAATAGTGGAGTATATCTTACCTATTAAATTTAATATAAACTTAAGAATCAAATACAAAATCAAAAAAAAATATTAGGATCCTTATGTCTAATTGATATAAGAAGTTAGCTTTGAAATAGTATTGTATCTTTATTGTTTATTGCTTTAATTATTCTTAATGTTTCTTTAAGAGTATGGATTTTTTTAGTTAAAATATAAAAAATTTTTATTTTTTTGTTGAAGTTTTTTAAAAAGAAAATTTTAGATAAATGGAAAAGAGTTTTTTAATAATAGGATTTTTTATAAAGTAAAGAGATGAATTATTCTATTGATGGAGTTTATATATCTTGGTTTGGATTTAGACTTGATGAGTTTGATAAATATAAACTTTTGTATTGCAATATATTTGATTTTTGAGATTAAATAACAAAATTGATTTTACTTGTCTTCTAAAGAAACAAGAAAAAGTTTAGATAATTTTTTTATTACTTCAGACTTCAATAATAGAGTATAGAAAACACTATTGAATAATATTATATATGGTTTATAAAATATTATCAATTAGAAGTTCTAAATTAAATATAATAATTTTAATATTACAAGGGGTGGCTGAAAAGTTTTAATTATGTGATTATAACTCTTCATTTATTAACACGTACTCCAAAATTAAATAAACAGGATTCCAGATCGTGTCATGGTTTACAATAAAAAAAAACTTGAATTAATTTACTTCGTCCATTTCAAGAGATTGCCATTTAAAGTTAGCCACCTAAAACAAATGACTATAGATCTGCATGAGGCATATCGGCACTATATTTTTGTGGCTTGGAAAAATAATCAAAATGCGGTTGAAATTCATATACAATTGGTCAATGCTTGAGGTCAGAGTGCACCATCATTAGTTACAGTTCGGCGCTGGATTCATAACTTTAAAGAGGGTAGGGAGGATCTCAATAACAATTCTCGATCGGAAAGGTCTCATGAGGCTGTGACACCACAAAATATGCTTAAAATTCAAAATGCGATTAATAAACAACCAAATACAACCACTCAACAATTAGCCGACCATATTGGTATTTCGAAAGAACAAGTACAATATATTCTTCATAAGAAGCTTGATCTTCGAAAGGTTACGGCCAAGTGGATTCCTCATTTTCTCACTAAAGAAAACAAACAATGGCGGGTGAACTGCGCAAGAAAACTTTTGGTAATGCTTGATCAAGGATTTTTTAATGTAATAACAGAAGATAAAACTTGGATTAATTTTTATAATATTCCAACTAAAGAAAATAATAAAATCTGGAGCCAAAAAAATAAAAGCAGATCTACAATTCTTCGAACTGTTCGAAAAACAGCAAGAAAAGAATGTTTTGCATTTTTTTCTCTGTGGATGGGATTATCGCACGAATTATAGTTCCAAAAGGTAAAACAGTAAATGCAGATTCTATTCTAAAGGGGTTTTACCAAAGGTCTTTAAAAATTTAAAAAAAAAACGAAACAGAGTAACCGTCCGAAATCAGATGTTCCATCATGACAACGTATTATCATATACATCTCAAAAAGTTCAAGGATTATTAGAAGCGGAACATATCAAACTGATGCCCCATCTATCATACAGCCCCGATCTGGTACCATGTGACTTTTGGCTTTTTCCAAAACTAAAAAAAAACTTGGTGGTCGGTATTTTGAAAGGATCAAAAATCTTGTACATGCAGTTCAGGCAGTTGTTGATGAAATACCTAAAGAAGAGTATATCAAGTGCTTTCAGAGCTGGCAAAAACAATTGAAACAATGTATAGAAGTTGATGGGAACTATTTTGAGGGATTGTAATAGTTTATAGTTTTTTTTTATACTATTTTTGAAAAAATAAAAAAACATGATCAAAACTTTTCAGCCACCTTTCTTATTAATAAAAATATCTTGTTTTAAAAATTAAATATAGTATAGATTATATATGTAATATAAATTATTTTACTGTTAACTCAATTGCCAAATTCTTAAAAATAATTATATTTGACTCAATTATTTTATATGTTTTAATAATGACTCAATTAATTGCATCAAATAATTGTATCACATTGTATCAAGAATCTATCAATTTCTATTATATATATAGTATAGATTGTATTAATTAATTACTTGTAGGGAAAAGAAAAAAGATATGAAAGATAAAATATTAATTATTTAAAAATAGTTTCATTATTGAATTGTAATTTGTTAGTTCTTTAATAATGTTGTAAAAATGATGCTTAACATTGAATAAGATTTTGTTGATTATTTAAAGTGAGAAAGTATTGATGCTTAAGAAAGTTATTGAATAAGAATTGTTAAAAAGAAGATATAAAAGTCAAAAATAAAATAATTTTATGATTGTAAAATTATTAGTTACTTTATTAAAAAGGTGGAAAGATAACACTTTTATAATAAAAATATATTACAAACTTTATATATATAAAAAGATAATAAATAAATATAAAAATATATTTGTGAAAACTCTTTCCTACACAATAAAAATTGCCTTTTTAGAAAAGCTTGAAAAATGACAAGAAAATGAAAAATAAAATGGGAGTCAGTCAAGTAACAATATCAAGTGGGGGAAGAGGAAGGGGTATAGAAAGAAAAATGATAATGGCAACTAGAGAAACAAGAGTGTTGACAACTACCATTGTCAAAAGAGGATTAAACAGATCCAAAAACTTGGATAAAGAAAAAAGAAAAACAATATTAGTACAAGCAATAAGCATGAATATAAAGAAAGGAGAAAGAGAAGAAATGGAAGAAGAGGAGGAAGCAGTAGAGAAAAAAATACAAGAAGTATTGAATGAACAAGAAATAGAGATTGAAGAGGGAAGACTTAAAACAGAGGAAGCAAGTGGAAGTATCATAGAATCAGATATTAGAACAGAAGAAAAAGGATTGTATAAAGGAAAGGAAAAGGAGCAAATGGATGGAAAAAATCAAGAAAAGTAAAAAGAAAACTAAGATACACCTGTGAACTGAAGCTTGCAGCAGATATATAATTGACAAAAGTGCTAGAGATGGTAAAGGAAACATGTATGGCCTTCAACTTTTTCTTGGGAGTAAGAGTGAAAAGAGATATGGCAAGAAAAAAAAAAGCAATCATTGCCAATTTTGGAAATTCCATTGTCATGCAGGAGATATGTGATATTAACTTTGATTCAGACAAAAAAAGAGAATACATAATTCCGGTGGAATAAAGGGACCACCAATTATAAGAGAAAAATACTGTGATAGTTAGAAACATTCCCCTTTTGGCAAGTGAGGAGACAATTAAGACAGCACTAAGAAAGTTTGGGGACATCAATACCATATATATTCGATCAATAGAAATGTGGCAAACAGCAACAATAACATTTAAAAAGAAAAGAGATGCACAACTATTAGCTGAAATGTGGTCAATTCCATTTGAAAAGGAATACTTAAGAATATTGCCAAAATGGGAAGAGAAAGAGAAACTTATAAAAAGATCCAAATATATATTCAAACTTGCAGGTTTGCCAGCAGGTACTATTGCATATGACCTAAAGAAGATAGCAAGAGAAATAGGAGGGAAAACTCTGTTTATTCCAAAAACAGGTTTTAGATATTTAAGAGAAAAATTCATATATATAGCATTTGAAACAGAGGAGCAACAGACCTGTGGGTCTATAGCACA
Organism: Acaulospora morrowiae; assembly: GCA_910591835.1. Classification (NCBI taxonomy): domain Eukaryota; kingdom Fungi; phylum Glomeromycota; class Glomeromycetes; order Diversisporales; family Acaulosporaceae; genus Acaulospora; species Acaulospora morrowiae. The sequence continues at coordinate 9,455 of CAJVPV010001376.1, forward strand.
GTGGTCAGTGCTCCCAAGTCCAGATCACAAGATATCAGTTCAACCCCAGGTGAAGGCGGTTTGAATAGAATTAATATGGTATCTGGCGCCGTGATCTGCAAAGCGCCGTTTCTTATAAGAAGCCTATTCACATGCCGATCCGGTAGGCGTTAAGATTGTGATCTCCAGAAAAGGTGTCGTGGCGCGACGATCGTCCGGTTGGTGTTACGATGATCGCCAGAAGCAGGAAAAATCCAAAAAGGTGTAAGAAGGTGTCCGGTTTAGGAAAAAGATGGCTTGGTGATCCTTTCCCCGTGGTACCTGGTGTCTCTTCCTGCGAAGGGTGCTCTTCCCTGGTAAAAAGGTTTCATAATCCGATCTGGATTAGAGGTTTACTTAATTCTCAGAAGTTCTATTTGCCACAATAGATACTACTCCCCAGTTCCCCCTTCACTTCCCCTTAAAATATACATGGTTAGAAATAGAACTTATATAGTGTGAATACACCATAAACTAAATTTACAAGCTAATGAAGCCTTGGCACGTTAGCTCACGCCTCTGTCCTCGGATAAGCTGACAGCAACAAGCCGATATGTAAGTTACTTAGATATAGCTTTATTCACATATAGTAAACTTTGTACAAAACACTACGTGACATGTATTGAAGTATCAAATCGTTAATAAAGCAAGGCCCAGCTGGTGTTTAAAATAAAAAACAGAGGAGCAACTAAAAGCAGCAAAAAAACAAACCTTCAAATTGGATAGAACAACAGTCAACTTCATGGACCAATATAAAAGATTATATTACAAATATGGACAAAGTGGATATATTGCCTTTCAATGTGAAGAGGTAAGAATTCAGTGAGACAAATCCATCGCACAAGCAAAATTTGTGTCAATATAATCAAAATTCAGAAAGAGACCGGAAAAGAAGGCATCCATATTCTTCATAGAAATTTTGAGAAAGTGGAGCAGATCAAGATCAGTATATAAAGAAGAAAATATAAAACAAGTGGGGATAAGAAAAAGGTTGAGCAACTTAGAAGGGAAAATCTGAAATATGAAAAACAAAATTAATATCATATAGAAGTAATAGATGGCAGTATAAAAAGAGCAAAAAGAAGCAGAACAAAAAAAATGAAGGAGAAGAAGAGCAACAAACACAATACTACTATATAGAGGAAATGAATATTAAGGAAGATGAAATTCCTTTGGCAACATATAAAACAATCAATAATGAAGTGGCTAAAAGACAAGACAAACTAGAGAAACAAATAGAGCAGATGGGAAGAATGTTAATAGAATTGTTAAAAAACAGTTAGGCTGCAATCACAAAAAAGAAACAACAGTTGCAGAAACAATAGAGAAGAAATCATACCATAATAAACTATAAATAAAAATATGACACTATAACAAGAAAACAACAAAAATAATAAAAAAAACATTAATACATATAAGAAAAAAAGAACAAATGTAGAAAATATAAAAATTATGACAATAAATATAAATGGATTAAATGAAAAGTTCAAAAAACAACAACTGCAGCACTACTACCACCAAGATGACATAACCATAATAGAAGTATCTGACACCAAATTCAAAAGTATGACAAACAAAAAAATAATGGAAGACAGTAAATACAAAACCTTTTGGATACATACAAAAAAACATTCAGGGGGAGTAGGCCTAATAGTACAAAGAGACCGAGTTAAACATATTGGGAAGATAACAAGATGGCAAGAAAAGATTCTGGTCATAGAACTAATATTCAAAAAAAGATGAAGCATAGGAGTAATACAAGTATATGTTTCACTACAACTAAGTCAAGAAAGGAAGGAGATGACAATAGAGATGTGGAAAATTTTAAGAGAATGGAGAAGAAGACAAGTAATAGGTATAATTATTATAGAGGATATGAATATAACAACTAAGAATGATATGGATAGAACAAGAGAAAAGGAGCCAAAGGAGAAGAAAGAATGGATCAAAATGCTTAAAGAATTTGAACTATATGACACATATAGATGGCATAACAAAAACACAAAAGAATATACTTGGGGCAATGAAACAAAAAGCAGAATAGACATGGTATGGCTCTTAGAAGATATGAAGGAGTTATGCAAGGGAACAAATATAATTAATACAAGACAATAACTAAACACGGATTATAAGGCAGTGATCACAAAGATAGACCTATATATAATTACAAAAAGAATAATAAGGATGCGAACAACAAATGAAAGACAAGTGTATGACTATAAGCAGATGAATGAAGCAAAATGAAAAGAGTGGAGGGAAGCAATAGAACAAGTGAGAAGAATAGAAGAAGTGAAGAAGCAACTAGAGAATAGAAAAACTAAAAAAGCAATATTAGAAACAGACAATAAATAGAAGGTATTAAAGGAATGATGGAAAAAAGCAACAGAAAAGTCATCCCGAAAAAGACACTAAATACAGATGTACAGACATTTAGTAAAAAGATAAAAATAGTACAATTCACAGTTTTTAGAAAACTGAACAAAGCAATAGATACTGCGAAAGAGATGGAGGAGAAAGAAAAAATAGGAGATAAGAAAGGGGCAATTAAAAAAAGAGACAAAATCAATAAATGTATAAAAGTATAACCAGAAACGAGAATAAAACTAAGATATCTAAATGGAACTGATAAAGTTAGAAAATAAAGAATAGAAATGGAACAAAAGAGGAGAGATATGAGAAAACTGTATAAAATCGAAGCCAGATCTATAAGAAAACAATGGATTTTAGAAGTTATAAAGAAAAAAGCAAAAAGATGACAAAAAAACAAGAAATGAAAAAATCTGATATCAAGTATTCTGATACATGATTCAGCAAAGGAGCAAATTGATAGGGTGTGAAACCAAGTCACGGGACATATAAAACTAGAAGAGAAAAAAGTTACAAACCTGATACAGGAGCACTTTGATCAGCAAAATAGAATTAGAAAGTGAAAACTGAAAAAGTATTGGAGAAACTGGCTGGAGAAATATAAAAATCTGATGGTTAAAATAAAGATAAAAAAAAAAACAAATTGTTGGAACCAATATCAAAAAAAGAGTTCAAAAAGGTGATTAAGAAAACAGCAAATGGCAAGGCACCCAGAGCATTAGAAGTATCATATGAAATGTTAAAAAATTGTGAAGAAAAAGAGCAAGACTGCTTTAGAGATCTGATTAATAACATTCTTAAAGATAGGAAAACACTAGAGGAGTGGAAACATTTATGAATTTATCTGATTTCAAAAATAGAAAATTGGCAAGGTCTAATGGACAAATTAAGACCGATAGTATTAATAGAGACAGGAAGAAGAATTTTCTCCAAAATAATCACAAAAAGAATGGATACAGTAATAATGGCAAACAAAATCCTACAAGAAAATAATTGGACAGGTATAACAGGTGAAACAATAACCAAATCGAGAATAATTCTATAAACTATAATAAAAGATATACAAGTAAATAAAAAAGAAATGTGGATTCTGCTCCAAGATACTAAGAAAGTATTCGACTCAGTAGAAAAAAAAGTGCTAGAAATAATTTTAGAAAGAATAGAAATTTTATCGAAACTGGTAAAGATAATCTTGAAGATAAGAGAGAATAGATTGGTAGATATAATCATGAAGTATGGAATAACACAAGAGTATAGATAAAGATGGGTCCCTAAAGTATTTAGTATATAAAATTTACATCCCTTTACATCCATGTCCCCTAAAGAACATAATTCCTAGCTCTTTATTTCAATAGGGACATAATTCCAAAAATGATTTGTATAAATATTTAAAACTATAAAGAACCTTTGTAGATAGTTTTTTTTTATTTTTTAATATAGAAATGAAAATTTTTAATAATAAGGGACATTTGAATTATGTCCTTACAAATAATTTAGAAACCCATCTTTACCTGTTATTTACATTGATCAGGAGATCGAATATTCTAATATTATTGTTGCATTCACGATTACAATTTAATTCAAATTAATTAATTGATTATATCCTATTTCATGTTATGCTTGTTTAAATAATAAAATAAAAAATTGTAAATATGTTGTTTTTTAATCACACGTATATACGTATTATTTCAGATTATAATGTGTTCTTTCTATATTTAGTTCTTACACACAATCTATGTGATCAATAGATATCATGAGAATTTTTTTCCATAGAAACTTTTAGATATATATAAATACTTCTGTAAAAAAATTTTTTTTCACCTTCTTTCTTTAAATACTTTGTAATCTTAACTTTCTAATAACATGCAACAAGTACTCTATAACAATACATAAATATGTCGACGTTATCTTTTAATAGTGCGACAATATGTAGTAAGTTGATGAAATCTACAAAAGCATGGTAGGAATAAGCAAGTATAAGTTTAATGATAAAACTATCTTATTCTGTTTTTCTTATAAGTCAATAGGTAATAAAGAAGGCAGATCAAAGACTAGCTATTTTGTTGTCAAATTGGAAACCGAAGACTCTCCATTTTCTTGTCATATAACTATATTTGAGGGAACAACAGTAGTATATTATCTTTCTATCACTCACAGTATATATGTAGGTTATGGTTAAATATTGTATCTCCAGTATATTTCACCATCTTATTATGCATAGATTATTAAGGGTAAGTTGAGCTAGATTGGATTGCCTGAGATGGTATACTATTCAAAGTTCTATATGTATAAGCTTGATCAAAAAGAAATCTCTGATTGACACCATACTATCCTACCATACGTATTTACAATATATGTAAGTTGTATCAGCAGAATCTGGAGTTCCTGTTGTAATTATATGAGAGGCTTTATACGAGGCCATTGGTTTGGTTCGAGTGGTTTCTATTTGACTTGAAAAACTTAATTATGGATTTTTTTTTGTTTTTAAGCTTACTTTATAATGTACATTATTAACTTTTTTTTAAAAATTTTTGTAGTAAATTTATTTAAAATGTCATGGAAAATTTAGTATTGTTATCCCTTAAACTGTATTGTAAGCAAATTTGCCTATAATTTTATTTGTCAACAAAATTGTTTTATATCTTTTAATGCATGTTACTCTTTAATCATGCATTCTTCATTATATATTTTAGCTCATTTAAATCTTTAGGACAAGGTTAATCTTTTTCTTAATGATCAAAATGCAAATAATATAATAATATTCTTCTCAAAAATGCATTATAAAAATAAGTATCAAAATTTGTCAAAAATTGGCCTACAGATTAAGGGATAGGTTTTGATCGCAAGAAAGTAACGTGATTGGCTTAATTATCTATTTTAATATGATTAATCGATGTATTTAATAAGTTAAAATTTTTTATGTAACAATAAAGTAAAATATAATTTCAGATATAATATCTACGTTAAAGAAAGAATTGCTAAAATTTACGTCATCAATAAATTTATCTAACATGAAGTTTAATAGTGTCAATGCAAATGTAGATTACATAAAGAAACTTTCAAGATTTATTTTATTTATGTTCTCAATGTATTTCTCAAGTTCTGCATCTTTCTCTAAATTTCTTCGGTGAGAGTAATCACAAGTAACTTCCATATAGCTTCAGACACTTCATTTACTCTTGTAGACTTGTTATTAAATTGTGTACATTTTTTGGTCAATCACTCAGTAATAATAATTATTATACAATGTAAGACATAAAACCGCATTCACTTTGGGATAAGAAAATGGTCAGATCACATGAGTTAAATCCGGCGTAGTAGATTTATTAAAAATTATGACGCAGATTCACACATGTTCCTGATATACGGGTGAGTGTTACCAAAAGATATAGGTAAACTTTTGAACCTCCTCGTAGAATTTCGCCGACCGAAAATCAACATTGTGATCTTACCTTTCTTACTAGTATCGAATTTTTGCATAAATTAATAATAGTATTTTAAACCAAATCACTGAATAAAACTATGCTGTATGTACGAAAGGTTCCCTCTGAAATAACAAAGTTCTTTAACGAGAATCATTCCGTAAAATACAACGATCAGAAGTAGCATATAATACTTAATTGTTATTCTTTTTTTTTCTAGACAGATATCTGGCCCTTGCATCAGAAATCGCTTTATCATCATTCTTTATTTCCAATTTACTTAACAAATCTTGCTCCTTAAGCTTTTCTTCTTCCATCCTTTTTCGCTGAGCTTCTAAAATTTGATTTTCTAATTCTCGACGTTGCCTCTCGCGACGACGCATTTCATCGCTATTCTTGGAATTATATTTATTATCATCTTTTGCTATCATTATAATTATAAGACCTATTGCGAGATAAATCATCTGACGATCTTGATATAGAAGCTTTCTTTTTTATAACGTTTAATCCAGCTGACAGTAGTTGTCGTTTGTCCACTATTTGTTCATCATCATTCAACATTACCATTTTACCAGTTGCTCTTGCTTGATCTGTAAGCTCCTTGTCAGTTTTTGGTTGTTGATCGTTAGAATCATCTTCTATCGCATCCGACTTTGACTTCTTAGAACGACTTGCTTCTATGGCTGCAGTTTTTGATGAACTAGTTTGATCTAATAATTTCTATAAAACGATGTCATATCTTGCGCTCCAGCTGCATCCTTCTCTTCTACAAAACGATCACTGGTGTGAATGTCGTGACCAATTGAAATATAAATATAATCCATTTTTTATTCATTTACCTCGCAGCCTTTCTTCTTCCTCAGCT